>APFE030609528.1:14058-61119 GCA_000404065.3 Pinus taeda | reverse complement strand
CAAATGGTTTGAAATGAACTATCTCTATATGATTGATTATGTTTATTCTAGATCTGTATACTGACGCATGTAATGATCTGAACTGGGTATAACTTAAGTTTGAAATCGCTGCAAGTCATGATTGAAATTTATAGATCTATACGCGGGTTGGCTTTGGTAAAAACGCGTATGTACGCAGGTTTGGTTCGTCCAAGTAGCGTATACCATTTAAGCTATGATGTTGATGATACAGTTGGTTCTGAATAGTGTTCAGGGTTCTGCTCTGTGTTCTGGTGACTGCTTTTGTTGACAAGGTTCAGTGATTCAGTATTGGGTGATTCAGAGATTGATAATGCTAGTGTTGATTGATTGTGTGATTCAATGATATTGATTGGTCCAGTATGAAAATTGGATGAAACGTGGCCTTTCAGATTATGTGTGTGCTTCAGCGTATCCAGTCTGAAAATTGATGAAACGAGGTACCTAGAGGAGAGAAGATTGTAGGTCAGCACCTACGTACTAGTATCTAAGCTAGTACAAGAGCTAAAAGAAATCTTTGGAGCATTGTAGCAGGTAGCAGCCTGCGTACTAGTAAATGGATCGACTAGTACAAGAGCAAAGGGGGTTGTAGCTCCCGTACTGGTATAATACTGCACCAGTACAAATAATGTAAAAGGATTTTCTTATTAAGAAGAAGATTGAGATGACTTACAGCAGGTGGTTTTCACCCACATTAGGTTTCCACCTTATATCATGGTGTTCATGTGTGCTCTTTATGTGTGATGATCTGTTCTGTTTTACTGCACCTGTTTACTGTTAATGTGGTTAGTAATGTTCTGATATATTTACTGAAGATAAGCTAACTGAATCATAAGATTACTTCATATACACTGGTTTAACTTAACACAGTCGCGTATATACACAGATATCCTTAACTGAAGTCGCGTGTATTAATTTGAGTATGGAAATGAAATTTTTTTACTGATTTAATAATATTGATTCACCCCCCCCCCTCTCAGTATTATTTCCAACAACAACATAATAGCTTTTATAAATAAGTGTTGGTTTCTATCTTTCTTGTTTGAATATATGTTCTTTAACTAGGAAATAAAACTCTTATGGATATAATATTTCATGTATAAATATGAGTATAAGATGTTGGTTTATTCATTGTATACTTTATGTATATGCCAAAGAACTAAGAGATTGGGGTATCCCAAGGTAGTGTATGTTCAGTGATTGATTAGTTAGTGAGTTCTAAGGTTGAACTTTGAATCTAACAAAAGTGGGATTATTCAACTAATCATTTGATGCATCCTAGTTAAAAGCCTAGGTGGATCTGGTTAATGGCTTGATTGGTCATGGAGTTAGCATTCCATCAACTCTTGCTAGATAAGTATCGAATTTGTACATACTTCATTCTTGCACATTGAGTTATATGGTTTGTGATTTGCATTTTGTAAGAATAGAATATTATCAATCAATTATTCAATTTATAGATAGGAAATTATTGTTACTATCATAGAACTCAGGATTGGTTTTGGTAAGTATGTCAGTCAAAATCTTGTTGGGTGGTCTATGATGCAATAATATAAATGTGCATGGCCACATGTTAACAGTTGGAAAAGTAGCATGATGGTTGCAAAACATGTACATAACACTGATAGGATTTGACAGGTTTCCTAGGCAAGTGGTGAAAGGCCTTTTGACAAGTCTCTACATGTCACAAGACCATGCTAGATGTGAAAAAAAAAAAAAAATGACATGTTGTGGTAGGGTTATGAAACAAGACATAACAAGTTTTGGAAAAGCTTTGCCAACATATTCGATTAAAGTTTGATTAGAAGTTCAAGCTTTGATTAATCACCGCCATGAAGAAAATAGCCATCTTATGAGGGATTTGGAGGGGAAAACGATTGAACTTAAATAGAGACACTAAGCAATAGAGAAAAGAGTAGCTCAAAATGATTTTTACATATTCTAGATATTTTGGCAATTAGGTGACAACAAAATATCTACAACAATTATGTCAGTTGAGAAGGTTCATTGTTAACTGCAACTAGGAAGAATGTTTTTTGGTTGTGGCATAACAATGGGCATGGCATGAATTTTTATCATTCACACCTCACAGCAAACAATAAACTATGTTGTGTATCTATCTAAATGTTTACTTGCATATGAGTGATGTTGTCCTTTTGAAATTCAAAACATGTGTATATAAATCAAGGTTAATTGTTTATGATATTAATTTTATTTTTGATGCCCTCTAGGTCTAATGTTGGTGGTACTGGAAGTGCGCATTCTACAACATGGGGCATGGACCTCCAGGTCTTGCTAGTGTTTGGCTGGCACTAGATGTGTGAAGGATATTGGAGGATGAAACTAAGTACGAGGACATGGACTTGTAGCTACGAAGTGGGAGCTCAATTCATTTTTCATTGTGTATATATATCATGCACTGAGGACATTCCATAAAATAAGAGGGGAAGGAATGTAATACCCTATCATTTATAATGTAATTTATTATTATTTGTTTAGGTTGATGAGTTGGACTAATTTTATGAGGCTGAAGTGCCCATGTAACGAAGTTAACTATAGTGTGGGGCTAGCGTGCCCAGATAATTATAATCCTGTAAATGTTGTGAGGCCTTATGGTATGAAATATAATTAATGTAATGAAATATTATAAAAATAATAAAATAAGGCTAGCTGCAGAGCCCACTCCATGAAAAGAGAATGGGGGGTACAACTCTAAAGAAAAGGGTAATCGTCGGATATTTTTGGTGAAAAGTTCACATGGGACCCATGAGGTTTCTAGAGGGTGCCATGTAGAAAGTTAAGCCATGCATATATAAAGAAGTATAGGTTGGATATTTTGGGGGGGATTGGTAAGTGAGTCCTGGGTAAAGGATTCTAAGACTGACTGATGGCCAGTGGGTCCTGGGATTGGACTCTAGACTGGTCGGGGTGTAGTTATTAATTTAACTGTGCCTTATGGATGCATCCAGTTTTATAACATGAACCACAATGTTGACAGTTTATGGGCTGGAGGATGCCTAGAGCCCTGAGGCAGCACAGTTGTTGGGTTGGCACCTTGGTAATTAGCCTAGAGGGTGTCTGGAGCCCTGGAGCACCGTGACTATTAGGTTGGAACCTTGGTGTTGGAGGTATGGATATTTTTAAGTTACCATTTCCTTTGGAGTTGTCGTCCCAGCTTTGGGGTGACCTGGTGATTGAGCTTATGAACCACTAGGTCTATGGCTCGGAGGAACATGGAGAGCCCACAATTAGTAGGCTCATTAAAATAGATAAGTATTATGTTCTTGATGTCTTTCTGTGTATTTTTTATGTGCATTTATGCAATTCAGCTATAAACCCTAATTCGGGTAATTATCATATTATATATTTTGTGTTTGTGTTGTGCCTTAAAATTTGTATATTATTGGATTGATTAACCCTTGTCATAATTACAATAATGTTTATGTTGTGGTCCTTAACTGTTGTTATATGTGATGTAGGAAAATTATGGCATATTTTTTTGTAGTGCATAATTAATTGTAATTGTATGGCACATACTAATTTATTGCTAAACAAATCAAGATGTCTAACTTATTTGCTTTTAATTTATTTATTATTGCTCAATATTGTTGGGTAATGTTTCCCAGCCATGGCTGGGGAAATTATAGGGAACATTTCAGTTTGTGATGAGCAACTAGAAAAAGGAAACAAGGAAAATTTAAACTAAATTCTATAGACAAAAGATATCATACAAGGAACTACACAAACTGTAATACCTCAAAAAATCTGTAGAGCGGAGAAAATAATGGCATCATTTCTAGATTCACTACCTAAGAAAATAATGAGGTCAACTAGACTATTTAAGCAAGGTCAGAGTTCTTTGAACCCTCTTGAAAAACTACCAGAAGAAAACTTAACTCGAAGTTTCCTTAATATAAAAGAGATGCACCAAGAAACCTTTGTAGAAAAATCAGTTCAAAATTTACCATGTTCAAAATAAATGGGGAAGAAAAAAGAAATAGCTCAGGCATTAGAAGGGTTGGAGAGTTCACTGGAAATTATGAATTTTGAAGAATCCATGACCACTTCAGTAGAAGAACTAGTAGCTCATTATGAAATTCCTCTTGACCGAGGGGCTTCGCCTAATTCGCTAGATGCAACCTCTTCTTTTAATTCTTCAACTATTGTTATTCTAGAATCGGATAATGACCCTGAAGTTCATTCATCTCAAGAGTGTTCTGTAGACATTTTTGCTACTATACTTGAGCCCTCCTCTTAGGAGGGAAAGGCTCTATAGTCTCTTGAAGATTTGATTGATGAAGGATGAGATTATGGCACTAGATTTTCAGCTAAACCTCAGATTGATTTTCCTGATGAGGGCTTCCTGAAGTCTAGAACTAATGTGATGACAATGGAAGTTCCCAATTCATTGACTGATCCATTGACACTTGAACCTACTTAAGAAATTATTGTCGAAAATACCAAGATAATAGTTTTTGTTTCTTCTCTAGTAGCCTTGGTCAGTAGTTCTGCTCAGAAAACCATATGTACCAGACCTGTGAGAAATAATGTGTTGAATGTCATTTTGTCACATTAGGAAAATCACCATTGGTTTAGATCGCTTGCTATCCACAAATATGCCTTGGAGCATTCCCCTACAAAGTTTGAAACTAAATTATACCGAAGAAAGTGGAATTTACGAACCCTACGATATAAAACCCTAATTTTAGCTATATTCACAGTTTCCTAGTTAATTTTTGCGCATTCCTAGAGAAGACCATTAATGTATGTGCATAATTATGCATTGTCTTCCACTATGACCTATGAAAAACACTTGAAGTGCATAAAAAGTAAAAGTAAAATCTAGAAGCATTGTTGGTAGCATCTACCCCAACCAACAAGCTTCAAATGACTACCTATTTCCATCCCATCATCGAGTAATTCTCCTTACTTTGTGGAACCTCTATCCCACTAATTGTGGATCTCATCCCTTTGAGAATGGATCCATAACTTCCCATTCTTGGCTTATAAAGCTACTACAAGTCTGAGAATTTGGGGAGGACTATTGGAAGTAGGTTTATGTTGTTGATATTAGGTTGGAAGCCTTTTCTTGCAAGGGAGAGGGTTGGAGATTGTAGAAAGGACTTGCAACATCAAGGCTATATGGTTGTAAGTCTTTTCTCTAGTTTTATGAATATAAAAGAAATTGTTCTTTCTCAATTGCTTCTTCATTGGTTTAATTTGTAGGATTCCTTAATTGACTACATGGATTTTGGTTGTATATTGATTAGTTTATGATATATAATTGGTTAAGCAGTCCATTTATCTCTTTGATTTTATGATGTATGCTTTGATCTCCTGTTTCTCTCTATATTTCCAAATTTACTTCAAGATGGTGTGGAGAAGTTGTCAGGATCGATGAGAGGACATCTAGAACACTAAGGAGTGAATGGCCAAAATATTTGAGGGACTTCATCAATCATTTCGTCAAATTGGTAAGAGGCATCTATCTTTTAATTTTCTTTCAATCAATCAGGGCCTAGAGAAAGGTAACAATTATTATTTTTTTGTTACTAGGGTTCTTTGAAGTCTAGGGAGTTCACTCTTTTCTACAAAGGGGATAAGTCCATATAACATAAATAAAAAGGGAAATTTCATGAGGAGATTGATAAATTTAAGAAATAAAATAAGAAATTGAAAAGGAAGGTACAACAACTAAAAAATTGGTTGCATAGCAGTAAGAAGTTTCATAAAGGTCACGTGAAGAGACCTAGAAGAAAGAAGGAAACTCAGGAAATTGAATTCTAGATCGATTTCAAATTTGCCTCTAATGAAACAAGTACCGAGACATTCTTTTCTTTTTTATATTGAAGTAGGAACTCAGATTGGCTCTAAGGTATAGATGATTGATGTTCCTCCTAGCCTTTTTGAAATAGGAAGTCATACTGACTTTGAGGTACATATGATGGATTCTCCTCCTAGCCTTGTTGAAGTAGGAACTCAAACTGATTCATCATTTACCTTTAATGATAGAGTAGTACAAACAGAGGATATGCCTCCCTATACTCCCTTGATTGTAGGTGCAACCATTAAAGTTTTGCACAAAACTATGTAGAAATAGCAAGAGACCGTAACAAGATATCGAGGAGAAGTGGTGCCTTGGAGGGAACATCAGGATTTTCTCCAACGATTTAGAGCACTAACAACAATAGAAATTGAGAGCATCTGAGAAGAAAGTAAAGAATTTAAAGCACCACCTTAAGAAGTTTGTAGAGCAAACAAAGGAAATATACTCCATCTATTTAGATGCCTTGGTGTGAAGATCACTAGTTTAGAATTATGCTTTGTATCTGCTTGAGTGATATTTGTTGCTCATAGTTAAAGATATACAATCTAGACAACCATATGAGTTTAGAAATATATTGTATTTCATTGTTACTTTACACAAACTGGATGAGTATACATAGTATCTTCTGTGTGAATTATATATGCATAATTTCTTTTTGGAAGAGCATGTGGAAGAAAATATTGTCCCATTTATTGGATACATTAATCTTCACACTTTCATATCATTTTCCAAGAACCAGATGAAAATAGGTCAAATCTTATCACACCTTCCAGAGGAGAGAGTATGGTATTGATCTTTGGGTTAGAGGAGAGCCTAATTACCCCTTTTGCACACAAATTCGTCATGGTATACTTGGTGTTTCTTTTGCACTTACATGGATTCATTATGATGTCTTGCATTTAGGGATGTAATATTTGGAAGATATCCGAGATGAGGCTCTTCGTGGAGCTAAAGTGAGATGGAAGGCATCACATAATGAAATCATGAATAAAGAACCCTTTGGCTTCCACAATTTTCAGTATGCCATGACCATAGTAGAAGAATTTATTCACTTGGTATTGGAAATATGTATCAATTGGATAGGATGCAAGTATGTATGCCCCACGATCTAGTGCCCTCATTCTTTTAATAAATATGATTATGACTTATCAAAAGGAGGTAAGTATGTGGCTTTGATTAACCCAAAAGTAGAAATGGATTCAGGCATAGAGGAGAGGAAAGCTTGTGAAGCTTACTCATTAACTACCTTACATATTAATCATTTGCTTGCATGAGGTAATGCAAGAAGGTCAGTTGGGGGTGATGATGGGCCTCATAATTGTCATAATTTGCTTTCTTTACTTCTTAGTTTTCATATTGTTTCTAAGTATTTTTTGTAATTAGGATATGATAACTTATGTAGTACGGATTCTAGTAGTGTTTTATATGCGTTTATTATTTTATTATTTTTATGAATGGATTTTACCATTAAAGTGTTATTTACTTGTGAATGGGTCCTTATTTTGGATAGGAATCTATTGATGCATTGCCATTTGATGCTACTTCCTGGAATGATCATGGCAGATTGGATAGCCTCAAGTTGTTATACTTTGTTTGGAGAAAAATAGTGAAAGACAAGCTTCTAACCTGGTCCTTCAGAATATATTATTTCTTCTTATCTTTTACGAACATGATATAAAAACTTATAAGCCTCAAAAGAGGTTGTTCAGTTGTAATACTTTTTTTTGACATAAGATCAGACTTGTGAAGACATTGATTGTAATTAGTTATCTGTACTTGAATGGAAGCATTTATCACTCAAAGTTAATCTGTTGTGTTGATTATTTTCATAAGGCAATCTGATTCCAATGATTTGGGTCTGATCCTGGAAGCAACACCATCTTCACCTCTTGTTTCAACTATATACATTAGTGTAATAATTCTTAATTCTCATTGTTTGTTTACTAAATCGAATGCTCTGATTTGAATTAGATTCATCAAAATTGTTACGGAATATATTTGTTGTGGTTAATATGTTAAGAGTATTGTAATTTATTTCCATTTCCTATAGATTATCATAGATTATTATCTTTCTTATTTAATCGCTTTTGATGTTATGATTTTGTAGTACTGTTTTTCTATACTATAGTTGTTGTTCCCTAAGAAACAACTTGATGTTCAATATTTTTTATTTTGTTGTTTCCTTCGGAAGAATTTAGAAGTTAATGTTTTGAATGGTTTGTTATAATTAGAAATTGCATTCTGAATTTATTTCTTTGATATTGTAGCTTTTATTTTCAATAGGATAGCAATAACTAGTCATATCAGCTGTTGGGCATGGAATCCACCACACAACAATTTTTTGGCTCAAAGCCTAAGTTTTGGTCAAAGATGTTGTAAAACTCCACGAATTGCAGGTGTGAAGTGTACAATTGAGTCATAGGGTTGTCTGCCCTAAACATTGCATTGTAAAATAGTGTAAAGTCAGCCTACCCATGGTCCGTGGACCATGGGATTGTATAAATAGAGCGAGGCTCTAAGTTGTAAAGATAGTGAATAAGTGATGGATGGATGAATAGCGAAGGAATGGTTCGAGCTTATAGTAGAGTTGTAAGTGTCTTGGGTTATAGTAGTAGGAAGAGGCTCTTCAGATGAGTGCAGAGAGGCCTAGTAGAGTCCACAACTAAGTGCGCAGGGCTGTGTTGAGTTTGTAAAAAAGATTGAACATTAATAAAAGAGAATTTGATTCATATTCCCATGTATTTGTTGTGCATTATCTTCTTTATGGTTGTATTTATTTATGTATTGAGCACATTGTTATGATTGATGAATATGCTGTAATAACCATAAATCCTACACACACAAGTTAAGTAATCGATTAATTAACAACAATATTGGCATTATACGGGTCGCGCCCCAAGTAGGGCTACGCAGAAGCTGCACCATAGGTCATGAAGGGATCATAAGTGCGCGTAGCGACAGGTCAGATCACGGACCTCTAGAAGCCCATCATACATCCCTAGGATGCAAAATCCTGGTTCTAACACCCTGCCATACTACTTCAAGTGAGACCTCATTCCGCGCTCCATGGACTGTTGCCGAAAGGGCCAATAGTACCAAGATTTGCTTGGCTAAATCACCTCTGGACCTGGGTGAAGCCCCACTAAGCCAACAAATGGTTCCATTTCCAGAACCAGGATCTGCATAAAGGATGTATGATGTCGTGCCACTGGAACCCTACAAAGAAAGAAATTGAAGAGTAGTTGGACAAGAAGATTCACGAGTTCGCGGCGCAGGAAAATAGAAATCCACGAGTATTTAAGGAGTAGTGGTTGGATCACTACTTGTACATTGAAAGACATGAAATTCTCTTTGCATATTTTCCATATGAGTTCTATGAGTGGATCGCAAAGTTAGCAGATAGCCAGGGAAGGTGTAGGCTCAACAAACCAATGGTGTGGACTCTGGAACTAGTGTGCAAACTAGAAGCCTTAGAAGATAATATAGCGCAAGCTATGGACCACTGGCTTGACTGGATAATAAGAGGATTTATCATTGAGTTCGCGGAAGACATGACCATTAGCTACAGCAAGGTAGAGCAATATTTCCTCAAGGGACTGCGAGGTAAGTACATTAAATATTTGAACACTTGGATTAAGATGCTATTGTGTGAAAATTAGGTTATGCGAATGAATTAATGTTTGGGACTGCGCAGAGTGGAAAGATATACAAAAGCAGAAGCAGCGAAGAATTAGAAAACAATCCCTTAATTTCATCCTTGCGCGAGAGCAAGGATGAGCTCGTGAAGGTTCCTCCAAGAAGTGCGGTCAGTTTGATAAGGCAGCAAATTCCATGTTTACCACCTCCACCCACACTGCTACCTGCTTCACCCCTCTCACCTCCATCTCCACCCACTCCACCTCCACCACCTCTGCAGTTCAGTATGGCAAGTGAGATCAAACTGCCAGTGTTCAGAGGAGTAGGAAATGAAGACCCGAACAAATTCTGGTTCATGGTAAGAGTAGTATGGGAAGCACAGGGTGTCCTGGATGATAATATTAAAAAGGCTATAGTTGTGAGCATGGTGCAGGATCGTGCATTAATGTGGTATATCAAGCATTCTAATGACCACCCAAATGCAGGAATTGCAGAGATCCAGGTTGTGTTGAATAGGGAGTTTAGCAAGCCAAAGTCAGAGACACAATCAATCATCGGGTTTAAAGAGATCGCGATGCTCCCGGGCGAGACCCCCTGGGATCTAGACCAAAGGCTGAAGAGTATGATGGACAAAGCCAATATGACGTTAATGGATGCACAACATCATGGATGGTTTGTGGCCCCACTTACACCATACTTAAGGACAACGCTGTCATAGCAAAAACTTTCCACCCAAGCCAAAGTGTTGGAGATGGCAATGAGGTTTCATGAGACCCCTATGCAAGACCCTGGATTGGGAGTCCAATAGATCCACGCATAACTAGAGAAGTTGTGTCTAGAAATGTGAAGTTTGAAACAGGATAGGGCACCTCAATGACAGGCACACAAGGAAGTATGGTGCATAAAATGCCAAGACCAGGGCCATGAAAAAGATCACTATCCAGTGTTCACAAACTTCTTGGCAGGAGGAGGGATAATGCCATTAAGGCCGGAGGCATAGGCAGGGCCGAGCGCGGTGTCTGTATTATGGTGCGCGATTTTCCAGATAGGAGGAAAACATACATGGATAATTGTCATCTATTATAGAAGTATACGTAGACATCCAAGTAGTTGTTTTATAATTTTTGTAGGTCAGTAGGCCACAATGAATGCACTTGCCGAAGCTATGAAATAATGATGCATTGGACCCCTGCCTACAAGGTGTAGGCCAAAACATGAGCCCTCGACCCAAATTCAGAGATGGCACATGCTAGGTTTCAAGGGCATGGTCAGTGTCGAGGTGGAATGGGACTAGGAAGGGGTCACAAACAAATAATCTGTTACAATTGCAGAGGGCCAGGGCATTATGCCCACAATTGTACGAATTTGACTAGGATATCATGTTGGTACTATAACCAATTTGATCATGAGGCAGAAGATTGTCCTTTGCTGATAGCGAAGATGCATGAAAATGGGGTACTCCAGCACCTTCCAACAAAGAATTTACAAATGATGAGGTTTGAACTGCGTGAAGAAGAGCAAATGTAAACATGATGCTCAGGAGTAGTGTGATGATAGGAGATGATAAACAAAAGAAGAAAGAAGAAAGAACGTGGGTTTGTAAGGCTCCTACAAAGGAACCCGAGTTTGATTTAGAATGCATGAAGGAGACATTGATGGAAGCTAAGAAGAGCTTCACGAAGGCCTCCACTTTAGGTAATAATGATCAACTTGAACCAGGGATGGATGCTTCCATGCTCACTACCTTTCTAGAGACATACATGAAACTGTTGCATGACAACAATGCAATCAAAGGGATACAGGAACTTATCACTAGGTGTGCAAGGTTAGGAGAACCCTGCATGGTCTAAAAACTAGGAAAGCACGCATTGTTCACAAGAAGGGAGATGAGGTTGACTACGCAAATAGGCAAGTAGAAAATGGATCAGGTAATCCTCGAGCTAGATTCTGACATGAATGTACTACCAAAGAAAACATGGGAATGCATGGGCAGACCCACATTACAGTGGTCCCCTATTCAATTACGAATGGTGAACCAACAGAAGATTTTTCCCATGGGAAGATTGCAAGGGGTGACAGTCGATATTGAAGGCAGAAGTCCTTAGGTGGATTTTGAAGTGATAGAGATTGTTGATGACAACAATCCCTATCCTGTGCTACTAGGTATAGACTAGGCTACCGATATGAATGGAGTCATAAATCTGAAGAAGAGTAAAATGATTTTTGAGAAAAAGTCACTACGCGTAGTCGTATCGCTGGATCCAGCCGAATGAGCGCGATACATTGAACCGGTGTGCGATGACCATAGTGATAATGATCTCAACTGTATCTACAAGATAACTACACAAGGAGATGATTGGGTGAATTCGACGGTAGATGGAAGGAATTCGTGGGAGCGCGAAAGCTCCTACACTTCGAATTCAGACGAAGAGATAGAGCGATGGCAGAATCGGCTGCACAAAGTCACAACACTAAACTACAACATGATGATCAGGTCATTACATTGTGTAACAATAGAGGCAAGGGAGCTACCAACATATGATGGATTGTTAGCAGTGGATGAATTTCTAAGCAAATTCGAAAGTGCAGTACTAGAGAAGTAGTAATTCTATGCGCTGAAGTGGGCACTGCGCGCAACACCTGCACAATGGTGGGGTACGCATCAAGGAACTTTTGAAGACTAGCGTCGATGTAGAGGATGATGCGCTTTTGATTTAGACAACCCCAAGTATGAATAGTAGACAAATATGATGGACGAGATGATCCATGCATGCACCTCACAAAATGGACCAAGGTCTACAGGGAGGAGCCACAACCTGAATGGGAACACCTATTCTACCATACCTTGGACATCATACCCATGAATTGGTATAAGGAGACAGAGATATGCCATCGTACGCGTGAATGGGATGTCTTGCGAGAGGGATTCTTGTTAACATTAACATTTTAAGATTGTTGGTCCAATATGGTGGATGACATGCTACAAGCAGTGACAGTCGTTATCTTTAAAATACCATAGGAGCCAATGGAAGTACTACAACTATAATTGGTGGTACAGTTAAGTATCACACTTGAGTGTTATAACATGAATGTTGAGGAGGATGATGAGGACCTGCGGAACATTCAAATTTCAGAAACAAAAGGTTCTTGTGAGGTTCGTAGACCATCACTTGAAGATCTCGACATCACCCCGCCGCTAAAGATGAAGCTGGTCAACATTGGAATGGAGGCAGAACCAAAATACACAACACTTGAGGACTATTGGGATGATGCCATGGTCGATAAGGTCACTGAGTTACTCCATGAATACCAATACATGTTCCCGACCAAAATTACGAACTTAAAAGGCATCGTGGACAATTTAGGGATGATAAAGATCACCCTAAAACCTGACACAGAGCCAGTTAAGTAGCGGCCTTACTGCTTGAATCCAAAGTATAAAGAAAAGGTTTGCGACAAATTAGACAAAATGCACGTAGCCGGAATTACTGAACTAGTGGAAGAATATGATTGGGTGATTCCTATGGTGGTACAAGAGAAAAAACAGAAGGGTGAAATAAAAATATGCATAGACCTCAGGAAGCTGAATAATTCCTATGTACATGATCCATTCCCAACACCATTCACAAATTAGGTACTAGAGAATGTTGGTGTTCAGGAAGCATACTCGTTCATAGATGGGTTCTTAGGGTACCATCAGATCAAGATCACGCTAGAAGACAGGAGAAAGATGACCTTTACAACAAAATGGGGATGCTTTCAATACATCGCGATGCCGTTTGGACTGAAGAATGCGCCAGCTATATTTTTGTGCATTGTGGTAGCCGCGTTCAAAGAATACATCCAAAATTTTTTGGAGGTCTATCTGGATGATTGGATTGTTTTTGGATTAGTTAAGCACCATGTAGCGAGCTTATGGTTGATGCTGGATACTTGTCGTTGACACCAAATTGCATTGAACCTGAAGAAGTGCACATTCCTCGTTCCCTTTGGAAACCTGCTGCGACATGTGGTCTACAACCAAGGACAGATGGTGGACCCTTTGAAGATTGTTGTTATCCTCAATTTGGAAGCACCGTGAAGTGTTAAAAAACTACTCGCTACCTTGGGACACATTGGATACTATAAGAAGTTTATCAAAGCTATGCCCAAATAACTCCGCCAATGGAAAATTTATTGAAGAAAGATGTTACATATTGTTGGAATGATGATTGCATGAAGAGTTTCGATGTCCTAAAGGGGAAATTGGCCTCTACACCAATTTTCATCTTCCCAAAATGGGATGTGGAATTTCATGTACATGTTGATGCGTCGTGTATCACGTTGGGAGCCATACTCACATGGGAAGGTGTAGATCACTGGATCACATTTGCGAGTCAAAGATTGTCCAAAGTAGAAAATAACTAGTTTACCACTGAATGCGAGGGGTTGGCAATGGTGTGCGTGCTCTAGAAATACTGACACTATTTACTTGGCAGACATTTCAAGATGTTTACCGACCATTCCATGTTGAAATACTTGGTGAACAAGCCTATGTTGGGGGGGCGCATATGCAGATGGCTTTTACTATTTCGAGAATATGATTTTGAGGTCATAGTCAAGTCGGGGCACTTAAATGTAGGACCAGACCACATGTCATGAATTGAGATGTGCGAGGAACCAACAAATTTGGAGGAGGGACTACCTGATGCACAACTTTTGCAGTACGAGTTGCGAACGGACACTTTGAAGACATAATCCAAATTCTAACAACAGGGATTGTGCTGAAGGAGTATCAATCTAATAGAAGAAGGAATTGGTGGTGTGCACGACGAACTTTTCTATCATCATGGGGCACCTGTACAAGATGGGAAATGATGAGGTATTGCGAAGATACATACCCAATTTGAACAAGGTTAGATCCTTGCAGAAGCACATGGGGGTGCTGCAGGAGGACACCATGCTGGACGCGCGACTACAAAAAAGATTCTTTGCATAGGGTTATGGTGACCAACCCTACACTAGGATTCAAAAGCGCATTGTAAGGCTTGTGATATATGTCAAAGGATGGGAAAACCATCATGAAGGGACGAGATGCCACTAAATCCCCAAATGACACTGTAGCTATTTGAAAAATGGGCAATCAACTTTGTGGGCCCAATCAAACCTCATGGAAAGGCAGGTGCACGCTACATCATCACCGTGGTGAAGCACCTGACATGATGGGTGGAAACACAACCAGTCAAGGATTGCACAGCTGTGACAAATGCAATGTTTTTGTTCGAAAATGTGTTGACACAATTTTGTTGTCCAAAAATCTTAATGAGCAATCCTGACACAAATTTCTTGAATGAAACCATCAACACACTCATGAAATAATTCTAGGCTTATCACTAGAAAGGTACACTGTACCAACCACAGGCCAATGGAAAAGTAGAAGAATTCAATAAAATATTGGAGACTGCACTGACCAAAGTATGTAATGCACAACGGGACCACTGGGACCTGCGCATATCTATTGTGTTATGGGTGTACAAGACAACATGTAAGAAATTGACAGGATAGACACCATTCCAGTTGGTCTATGGTATAGAAGAAGTCATGCCAATGGAATACATCATCCCTAGTTTGCGAATAGCAGCACTTACAGGCATGACAGACCGCGAAGTTCTGGAAGAAAGGCTTGCACAATTAGAGGAGCTCAAGGAAGAATGATTTCTGGTTGGATTTCACCAATAGGTACAAAAGCAGTGTGAAAAAGACTGGCACGACTACCATATCAAGTTGTGCACCTTCAAGGTAAACGACTTGGTACTACTGTATGATAGCAAGTTTGAAAAAAATTTGGGAAAGTTCAGAATCATTGGCTGGGACCATATGTGGTACAAGAGGTCACAGATGGAGGCACGATCCATCTAGTCAAACTTACTGGAGAACTCTTCCTAGGAAAAGTAAACGGTAGTCACCTGAAGCCCTACATGGGTGGTCGGCTATTTGGCTAATCAACCGAAGCACAGTCTTCGCGACCCGAGGAGCCAGACAAAGGTGGGGGACTATAAACAAAAGCACTAGAAATCAGTACCAAAGAAAGGACACGAGTCAGACATGGATGATGTAGAAGCAACAGAAGAGTGCATATAGTAATTCCAACAAGTAGTAGAATAGTGCACCGCGGACCTCTAGGAGGCGAAGGAACAGTTTGAGGGGCTCCATGCCAAGATTGTTGCACCAGTACAGTGACTCGAGACAAGTCATGATGATTATGTTGGGGGCCTGTTGGGCATGGAATCCCCCCCAAAACAGGTTTTGGAGCTCAAAGCCCAAGTTTTAATCAAAGATGTTGGAAAACTCCATGAATTGTGGGTGCGGAGCGCGAAGTGTAAAGTTGAGTCATAGGGTTGTCCGCCCTAAACATTACATTTTAAAATAGTGCAAAGTCGGCCTACCCATGGTCCACAGACCATGGGATTGTATAAATAGAGTGAGGCTCTAAGTTGTAAAGATAGTGAATAAGTGATGGATGGATGAATAGCAAAGGAATGGTTCGATCTTAGAGTAGAGTTGTAAGTGTCTTGGGTTGTAGTAGTAGGAAGAGGCTCTGTAGCTGAATGCATAGAGGCCTAGTAGAGTCTGCGACTGAGTGCATGGACCCCTGTAGCTGAGTGCGCAGGGCGATGTCAAGTTTGTAAGCAAGATTGAAGATTAATAAAAGAGAAGTTGATTCATATTCTTGTGTATTTGTTGTTCATTATCGTCTTTATGGTTGTATTCGTTTATGTATTGCATGCACTGTTATGATTGATGAATATGTTGTAATAACCATAAATCTTACACAGAAAAGTTAAGTAATCAGTTAATTAACAAGAATCTTGGGTATTACACGAGTCACACCCCAATTTGGGCTACGTGGAAGCTGCACAACAGGTCGCAAAGGGCTCACAAGTGTGCATAGCGACAGGTCAGATCGCGGACCTCCAGAAGCCCATTAGACATCCCTAGGGTGCGGAAACCTAGTTCTAGCACCCTCCCATACTAGTTCGGGTGAGGCCTCGGCCTTTGCTCCATGGACTGTTGCCGAAAGGGCTAGTAGTACTGGGATTTGCTTGGCTAAATCACCTATAAACCTGGGTTAGGCCCCACTAAGCCAACACCAACATTTTTCTTGCATAAATTGTGCTAATAACCTTGAAATAGAAAAATGAAACCTCAAGTTGATAAATTAATTTGTAGTAGTTAGTTTTTCCTTTTAGGAATAATTAATTGGCTCAACAAATATGGAGAGAAGAATGAATTTAATATAGAATCCAAGAATATCATCATGAAAGGGATATCAAGGTTAGATGTTGATGAAGTGAGACATTGTGAGATAATAAAACAAGTGATCGAAAAACCACAATGTCTGTATGGAGGAGAAAGTCAAGAGGCATAAAAGAAGGTAAAAGAACCTTTCTTCTCAAGTAGTGATTCAGATCCTAAAGAAGTTGTTGTTGAAAATGAAAAAAAGATAGGGAGGAAGAGGAAGAAGAAAGATTCTCAGAGCAAATATGCTCAGAAGATTAAAGACCTTTGTTTAAGTAAGCAAGTTTTTTCTCAACACTCCAAAGATGAAGATGAAAATACAAAGGAGATTCCTATAACAAGTAAGCTGCTATTTTGTTGTAAAATCAAATTAATCGATAATTTATCATCTAGATGTTCATGTGCATTCCCTAAGGATAGAAATAGTCATATATCTAGTAATTGTGAAGAAAGACCTACTTTAGTATTAATAGCTAATGACGATACCTCTCAAGAGGAGGAATGTAACACCATCCTCCCACATCTACCCAAGCAATAGGCTAGCCAGGGTAAACATGCAATGAGAGGCCACTATGATATGATTTGATCTCATAAGTCATATAAAGGAAGTGGAACCAACAGAAACATACCATACTGACATTAATCATCAGCTACTTTCCTTGGGGTCCCATTGATCTTTTGTACAACTTAAGCCTCTGTCACTCCCATGCTATAGGCATCACGGTGACTAGAAACCCAAAGTTGCTCTCACAAGCTTACCTGCCATTTACTAGAGACCAAAATTGTCAATGTTATGCCAGTGAATCTGGGATTTGAGCCACTTTTTCAGGCCCAGAGCCCAGGTCAATTCCCAGAATTGAACCATCTCTTCAAATCACTAAAATAACATTGAAATGATAGTATTAAAGAAAATACTTGTTTAAGACCTTGACTGGACCACTATTAGACATGGCAGCTATTTCATCAAACATATCAGAAATATGTAATCTACATGTGTAAATAACAGTTCTGAGCATAAGGGTCTCATACTTAGCTAAGAATCTCTAAGAACCATTAATTCCTCAATACATCAACTACCATTCCATCCATTAGGTCACAAATATATTGATCATTTAATTACAAGTAAAAACATGATGAAAGACATATATGGCTACTATCATAAAACACATACATAACCAGCATAATAGCAACAAAAACACTTATGAAAGTATAGCCATATAGACCACATATAATACATCAAAATTCTCATAGAAATATAAGGAGAAATAGTCTTTCATTAATGATGCAAAATCCAAACCTGAGATGGGATTTCCAAGTTCCACTTGAACATAGAATCTTTGAGCCAAATCTATCTTTGGCCATTCACCCTCGTGCCATATTCCAAGCATGAACTTGGGATATCATATAACACATCAATCAAAACTCATCTAAGGATTCCAAACACCATCCAACTCAACACATCAAACAGTGATTTCACCAGTAGGTCATACATCACCAAAACCATCATTACATTGGTCTCCATCAAAGCCTTTTAGGGCTTCCAGAGTGTTTGTTCCAACCAAGGATTCTAGGACTAGTAACACAACCCACAATTTATACAGGACTTATAGAGTGTTTGTCCAACCAGAGCTTCCAAGACTAGTAACTCAACCCACCATAGACTTCCATATTGTGTGTCCAACCAAGGCTTCCAGGACTAGTAACTCAACCCAAGCTATTCTAGGGCTTCCAAAGCGTTTGTCCAACTAGGGCTTCGAGGAACTAATAACTCAACCCAAGCTAAGAAAACATGAGGACCAACAAAAAAAAATAATGAAAATAAACCCACAATCACCATGGATATCCATGAAATGGCAAGGGTACGAAATCCATTATCAATCCTGGCCATCCTCCATGCCAATGACAGATCACAACCAAAATTCCACATGCATATGTTATGCATGTCAAAACTAGTGAAGGAAACATACATGCAACTCAGTACCTGCAAGAAAATTTGATGTAGTTTCTGATCATGATGCCCTCTTGTTCTTTCCTGCTCTTTCTTTGGCTTCTTGCTCCAAAATGTATGGCACACCCTCCAATAGTGCTCCCAAAAAACTCTTAAGTCTCCAAGAGTATGAGAGAGAGAGAGAGAGAATAATGAGAGAGCTCTAAATCTGAACTGAAAAATGGTTACCCACTGATCCTCATAAGCCTTTTTATGAATGAGGCCTCTATTTTCTTCATTTTGCATTATTTTCCTTCATTTTCCTCCTAACATGAAACCTGTGACATTTCACCTCCATTTTCTCCTAATTTCCACTATTTTCATAAACAAATGTGCCAAAAATACCATTTTTCCTTTCCAAATCCTTAGCCATTGCTTTTCCTAATTTCCTTAGCCATAAACAATCACAAGTGATCCCCATCACTAGGATTATGCCCAAAATTCAACTTGGAATAAGTATCCCATCATTTATGGTTATTATTTTTGCTTTATTTACTTTTACTACATCGAATTTTCAATAGGGCTATTACAAAACCCTCCCCCTTGGGGGAACAACATCCTCAGTGTTCAAAAACACCTATAACCAAAAAAATGTTGTAATCAGAACATATATTATTGATGGATCTTTATAACTTAGCTCGATGTAGTATTTACAATGATCACCTACTAAAAAAAAACCTACAAAACAACATAATAACATGACATCATAACAACATACTACATAGTGGAGCTTTATAACACAACTCATGGTGGTATTTACATCCATATACATATGTACATAAACCAACATCATCAAAACATATACCAAAGCATATACCACATCATATACCAAAATCACGCTAAAACACCAAGCCAAAATTGCTTTGCCTCAATCGACAAACAAGGAAGGATACATAGCCTGTGTATGATTTGCCACCTCCCATGTAGCTTCATCGGGCCCAAAGTGCTTCCACTGCACCTTAACTTACTGGATTACTCAATTCTGAAGCACAATCACATTTTTCTGCAATATATACTGAGGTTCCGGCTGGAATTCTCCATCTGGTTCCACCTGCAATATATACGAGTCAATCACATGATCAACATCCTTAACATACTTCTTAAGAAATGATACATGGAAAACATCACGGACATTCATTGTTGGAGGTAGTGTAAAGCAATAGGAAATTGACCCAATCCTCTCAATAATACTAAAGGGTCCATAAAACCATGGTGTCAGCTTGGCACATGATCCAATCTGCAAGGAGCTCTTCTTTAATTTGATGTGCAAGTACACATCTTCCCAAACTATAACTCCTTGAACAACCTACTCCTATCTACATAAATCTTCTACCTATCCTATGTTGCCTTTAGATTCTTCTTGATTACCTACATTTGTTGTTCCATGTCTTCCAACATATTTTATCCAATCAACACCCTATTAACTGGTTCTCTCCAACTGATGGGAGTGTTACAGATCTACCCATACAATGCCTCAAAAGGACTCATCCTCAATGATTCTTGATAACCATTGTTGTACATGAACTCAGCGAGTGGAAGTTACTCTTCTCACTTCCATTGTTGATGAATCACATAAGTTCTTAACATGTCCTCCAATATCCTATTGACCCTCTCTATCTATCCATTAGTTTGTAGATGATAAGTTGTGCTGAAGGCCAACTTTGTGCCCAAACCTGCAAACAATTCCCTCTGAAAATTGGAAGTGAACTTATCATCCCTGTCTGATACAATCTTCTTTGGAACACCATGCATTTTGACTTCTCTGATGAATACCTATGCTACATCGCTAACTAAGAATGTATACTTAACTAGAATGAAGTGTGTAACGTTTGTTGACCTGTCCCCAATGACCGTGACAAAATCATGTTGTCTCACTGTATTTGACAAACCTATAATGAATTCCATGTAAATGACCTCCCATTTCCACTATGGAATAGCGATCAATTGTAGTAGTCCAGCTGGATGTTTGCATTCTGCTTTCACTCACTGACAATCAAAACATCTAGCCATGAACTCTGCTACATCTCTCTTTAGATTCGACCAATAGTGAAATCTCTTCACTACAGTTAATGTCTTCTTATAATTTGGGTGACTTGGATAAGGCTTCACATGAAACTCCCTCAATATCGCCTTCCTGAGATCGTTTTTTTTCGATACATATTTCATGTCTCTGAATCTAACCAATCCATCTACCATGATATAATAATTCATATCTTGTGCACCTGCACCTATACCACTACTTATACCTTTACCTATATATGTACCACAATTGTACCTATACTTGTACTATCACCTATACCTGTACCTGTTCTCTACTACAACTTGTGCACAATATCCATATATCTAACATCATGTTGACCTTCCCACAAGATCCTTTCATGTAGATCTGTCCCATAGGACCTGATAGTTGCTAAGTTATTTACCTCTATCGGTCTGCTAAGAGCATCTGGCACTTTGTTCTATTTACCTTTCATATACTTGGTCTTAAAATCAAACTCACTTATCATAGCCAACCACCAAGCCTACCTACCATTCAGATCTGGTTGGTCAAATAAATATTGCAAACCATTGTGGTCACTCAACAATGTAAATCTCTTGCCCAGAAGATAATGTCTCCACATCTACCATGCATGTATGATTGTTGCTAGCTCAATATCATGTGTGGGTTAGTTCTAATAATTCTCATTCAATTTCTGTAACTCATAGCATACCACTTGTCCATCCTGCATAAGGACACCACTAAATCCCTTCTTACAAGCATTTGTGCATACTACAAATTCTTTGTCTAGATTTGCAATATTTAGCACTGGTGCATGTGTCAACAACTTCTTAAGCTACTCAAAACTAGCCTTGCACTCCTTTGTCCATTCAAACTTCTAACCTTTCCTGTGCAATGATGTGATAGGATAAGAAATCTGTGAGAATTTCCTGATGAACCTCCTATAATAGCCTACCAACCCCATGAAATATCTCACATCATCCACAGTCTTAGTATCTACCCACTCCATAATGATCTTATCTTTTCTGGATCTACTACAATTCCGTCCTTGGAGACAACATGCCCCAAGTAGTGTACCTCAGTCTAAGGAAACTACAATTGTTGAGCTTAGTATGCAATTGATTCTTTCTTAACAACCTCAACATTGTTGCTAAATGTTTGGCATACTCTTCCTCGTTTTTAGAATATACAAGTGTATCATCAATGAACACAATAAAAGTCTTATCCAAGTACAGACACAATACAATATTAATCAAACACATAAATGTAGTTGGAGCATTAATTAAGCCAAATGGAAATACAACAAACTCATAGTGCCCATACCTGGTCCTGAATGTGGTCTTGTAAATGTCCTACTCTTTGATGTGTACCTGATGATATCTGGATCTCAACTTGATCTTAGAGAACACTACTACTCCCTTCACTTGATCGAAAAAGTCATCAACCCTCGGCAATGGATACCTGTTCTTGATGGTCACTTTATTCAATTGCCTATATTCAATGCATAATTTGAGAATACCATATTTCTTTTTCATAAAAAATACTGGTGCATCCCAAGGTGATACACTTGGCCTGATGTACCCCTTATCCAAAATTTCCTTCACCTATAAATTTAACTCAACTAACTCAGGTGTGATCATCTTGTAAGGTGTTATTGATGATGGAGATGGCTATGGAACTAACTCAATAGAAAATTCTACCTCCTTGTGAGGTGGAAACTCTAAAATTTCCTCAGGAAACACATCCTTGAATTGTTATAGAACTGGGTATCTGGTCAACACATCTGGATCCTCAATTTTCTTCCCCTTATCACTAGAAATGTGCACTATGAATAACTTACACCTTTTCCCAGGACTAGGCTTTGCTTGCATAACTGTCACCATCCTAACTGATGTGGCTTTCTTCTTTCCCTGTAAGACACTTGGTTCTCCATTATCATCAACACACTTAATGGATTTTTCATAACAATCTACCTTGGTTCTATGAAGAATACAATCAATCCATGCCCAACAACATATTGTATGATCCCAACATTAATACAATCAAATGTGCTTCTGTAGGAAAACCATTCAAATCAAATGCACAATCTCTTACCCAATGATGAACTCAATTCTTCATACTTGTAGCCAACTACACTAATCATGATTCTACTTGCAATTCCTTACTCAAACCACACTTATCCACCAAGTCAGGACTAACATAGTTATACTTAGATCCAGGGTCAATCAAAATTGAAATAACTTGATCACAATCCTTACCTTCCATCTAAATGATAGATTCCTTATTCTTTTCATGTTTGTTATCCAACACTGCATAAATACATGGAATACTATAACCAACATCCCCAACAGTCTGTGCCTCCTGCACACTATATATCTGAGGTCTACCACCCTAATTCTATGGACAATATCTCCTATGATTATCTTTGCCACAAGTCCAACACTCTATAGGCTTCCACCCTGTCTCCTTGTTCTACTCTCTTGACCATAATCCCTGTCCTCTATCTAATGTAATGAACTTCTTAGGTGGTGCAACATTCTCCTTGTTACCTATGTCTTGTGTTCATACTCACTTCTTGTCCCATTTTCCTTTGTTCTTTGCATTACCTATCCAATCTGGCTTAGTCTCAATTTTGCGCTCTGATTGTGCATAGCAATGCTTCAGTTTTCAGATGGTCTTCTGTAATGATCTAGGCTCATCAAACTCAATCTTTAAATGTAACTGGTAACCCACTAACGAATCTCTAAATCTTATCCTTCTCCTCCTTGAGGTAAGGCACATACCTCATCAACTCTAATAATCTGCTAGTGTACTCATCATCTGTCATGGATCCCATATTTAGCTCATAGAATTTTTTCGCCCTATCATCAAAGTATATGTATGACAAATAATTATTCCTGAATAGCCGCTGAAACTCACTCCAAGTCAAATATTCATCATTTATACCTTTGACATTCTTCACGTCTTCCCACCAAATGTCTTCTTTTCCTTTGAGATTGAATGTAGCCACTCTAGCTTTCATGTTCTCTGAATAGTCATGAAATCCAAATAACTTCTTCATGCCTATAAACCATGCCTCTACATCTTGTTATTTCTTTACCTCTCCATCAAAAGTATGTGCCTTTTCTTTCTTAAAATCATATGAAATACCCCTTACCACTCCTCATATAAGGATGATACTGATGATGTTCATAGTTCTTATCCGAGTCAAAACTAGAATCATACTTGTGTCTATCCCTTCTCCTATCCACAGTGTCCAACAATCTACTATATTTGATTATGTCATCTCTATATGATTTGTGACCACCATGCAATCGACTACCATATGCCCCATTAGTTATATCCTCCCACTCATGGTTGATCTGAAGCAGTCCCTATCACTACAAATTTGACAAGCTCTAAAGTATGACTACATTTACCTCTACTAAATTTCCCTCTGCCTGTATGTTTTTGTCATTATCTACCTTACAACTCCTTATTTATTCCTTTAAATTTATCAGTTCCATTGTGAAGTTAGAAGAGTTCCAAACACCATACTGCTCTTCTGATTCATAGGGAGAGTCTTTGTAGTCAACCATCTTGCAAGCCATTTGATATTTCTCCCTGCAAGGTATATCATGTTAGCCAAACCAAATCAAAATAAACCAGCGTACCCTAGTATAGCTCGGGAAGGATACCTTGTTTGCAAAATCAAAAAATCAGTTTGACACATGTATAACACAAGCATGATAGCATATACAAACATAAAACATAAGCATATGACCATGCAACTCTCATTCTAGATAGGATCCAGTCATCAATGCATGACCTCAACAAAAACACACAACATGACCTCATGCATGACAACCACCATCATTACATCACTATACACTTGATCACCTGCAAACATGAACATGCATAAGTGATGCATAACCATCCATACATATGCATAAACACATATGACCAAGCTTGAATGAACAATATTTGAAATCAAACTTGCAAGAATGATACATGCAACCAAGCATACAAGAATGTAACCAAACATGCAAGAATGTAACCAATCATACTGCAAAGATACATGTAAGCAACATAAATCAACATGTAACCAGTCATACACTCACATCAATGCATTCCACAATAACAACATCAAATTTCACATGACGACATCACTAAAACCATGAACAAAATCACATAAATGCAACAAGCACATGGAATGAAAGGGTGAGAGACACACATGCAACTGACATGCATGTATGACCAACACATAGCCCATCCAGTCTAATGGGTCAACAATGCTCTCATACCACTCTATAACACTCTCCTCCCACATATACGGAAGCAACTAGCCATTAGGGGTAAAAATTCGATGAGAGGCCACTATGATATGATTCAACCTCCCAACTCATGTTAAGGAAGTGGAACTGACAGAAACACATGATACAAACATTAATATCAGCCACAAGACCCTCAAGAAGCAATCCAGTACATTAGAAAACTTGCCTTGGGGTCCCATTGATTGTTTGGACAACTTAAGCCTCAGTTTCTCCCATTCTAAAGGCATGAGGGTGACCAGGAACCCAAAGTCGCTCTCACAAGCTTTCCTGCCAATAACCATAGACCAAAAATGTTAGTGCTATGCCAACAACTTTGAGATTTGAGCCACCTTTTAAGGCCTAGAGCCCAAGTCACTACCTACAATTGAAACATCTCTTCAAATCATTAAAATAACATGGAAATGATAGTATTAAAGAAAATACTTGTTTAATACCTTGACTGGACCCTACCAGCCATGAAAGTCATTTCGTCAAACATATCACAAATATGTAATCTATAGGTGTAATTAACATTTTGGAGCATAGGGGTCTCATACTTAGCTGAGAATCGCTAAGAACAATTGATGCATCAATACATCAACTGCCATTCCATCCATTAGGTCATAAATACATTGATCATTCAATTACAAGTAAAATCATGATGAAAGCCATACATGGTTGTTGTGATAAAACACATACATAACCAGCATAATAGTAGCAGAAATAATGATAAAAGTACAACCATATAGACCACATATAATCCATCAAAATTCTCATAGACATACAAGGAGAAATAAGATTTCATTAATGATTCAAAATCCAAATCGAGGATGGGACTTCCACAATCCATCTAACCATAGAATGACTAAGCCAAATCTCTTTTCAACCATTCACCCCTGTGCCATATTCCAAGCATGAATGTGGGATCTCGTAGAACATATCAATCAAAGCTCAGATAGGGTTTCCAAATGCCATCCATATCAATCCATTAAACAATGATTCCACCACCCAGTCATACATCACGAAAACCATCACTAGATCAGTCTCCATCCTACCCTTTAAGGGATTCTAGAGCATTTATTCCAACCAAGGCTTCGAGGACTAGTAACTCATCCCACAACTTATACAGGTCTTCTAGAGTATTTGTCCAGCCAGGGCTTCTAGAGCATTTGTCCAACCAGGGCTTCCAGGACTAGTAACTCAACCCACCAAGGGCTTCCAAAGCATTTTCCAACCAAATATATTATAGGGCTTCCAAAGAATTTGTTAAATCAAGTCTTCTAGGAACTAATGAATCAACCCAATCTAAGGAAACATGAGAAACAACCAAAACAAAACAATGAAAATAAACCCTCAATCGCATGGCTATCTAGGAAATGGAAAGGCTAGGTAATCCATTGTCAATCTCGGCCATCCTCCATGCCAATGACAAATCACAACCAAAAATCCACATGCAGATGCCATGCATACCAAAAACAGTGAAGGAAATATACATTCAACTCAGTACCTGGAAGAAAGTCTGATGTAGTTGTTGATCCTGATGCCCTCTTATGCTTTCCTACTTTGCCTTTGCCTTCCTTCTCCAAAAATGCAAGTATGCCACACCCTCCAAGAGTGCTCCAACAAAAATCTATGTCTCAAAGAGTATGAGAGAGAGAGAGAGAATAATGAGAGAGCTCTAAAACTGAACTGGAAAAAGGTTACCAATTGATCCTCTGAAGCCTTTTTATGAATGAGTCCTCTATTTTCTTCATTTTGCATTATTTTCCTTTTAGTTTACTCCTCACATGCAACCTGTGACCTTTCACCTCCCTTTTCTCCTAATTTCCATTATTTTCATAAATAAATGTGCCAAAAATGCCATTTTACCTTTCCAAAGCCTTAGCCATTTCCTTTGCCAATTTCCTTAGCCATAAATAATCACAAGTGATCCCCATCACTAGGATTTTTCCCAACATTTTTCTTAGAATAAGTGTCCCATCATCTGTGCTTATTATTTTTCCTTTATTTACTTTTATTACATGGAATTTTCAACAAGGTTGTTACAAGGAAATTACATCCAATGAAGAAAATAAGAGCATCCCTGGTAGTGATGAAGAAGGAATAGTTCTCAGCCCTATCGAAGATTCCCTAGATATCGAGAGGGATCTATATCTTCCTTGTGATCCTGTTAGAACATTTGATATTGAAGAAATTGATATATATGAGAGGAACTATAATAGGAAAAAGCTCATATATTCTCTCAAAGAGATCAAGAAGATTTCAAAGAAAATCTCAAGAAAAATGAGTATTTGTAAGAATATGAGCTTGAGAATGATAAGTTGATCAAAAAAACTATTGACCTAAATTTCCAATAAGGAGAAGTCAAAAAACTAAATGTAAGGTTGAAAAATCAGTTGAATGAAAAGGAAGCTTACTATGAGAGACTAGAAGCTGAAGTAGTTTCATTGAGACATGATTTAGAAAATTCAAATAATCAGGTGTCTCAATATTAGAAGCTAAAACAAGGCTCCAAAATATTGAATGATATTCAAAGAAGCTAGAGAACCCCTCTCATTAAGACTAGTTTGGGATTTAAAGAAGAATTGAATCCCAAGAAAGCAATGGTCAAAGAATCAACTAGCCAATCTGGTGTAGATACGTGTAACAATAATAATAAGGGAAAAGAGGTTGTTTGATAGTGATGTCAACATGGAAATAAATAGCAACAACAACCAAGAAATAGTTAATGGCATGACAATGAACATATGACAAGGAGAGAAAATGAGAGCAATAACAATAATATGTAGCAACAAAAAAGAATTTCTTATGGCATTAATTCAAATAGCTACGGAAGGGACATGAAGAACTAGCAAAGTTCCTTTCCCCCTCAAGGACAAATATCTCAAAGAAGAGGTAAAATCCCTTTTACAATTGTTATTTTTCTTTCAACAATTATGGGCAGAAATCCATAAATTGTAGATGTAATACAATAAAACGAAATGTATTGGGTGGAAGAAATCCAAAAATGTATGGGATGGCTAGAAAAGAGTATAGTAGTAGTAACAAGAGAACTAATTTATCAAGGAGAAGACATGGTAAGAATGTTGCTAATAATATAAATTCCTTTTCCCCTTTGTTAACTCGTGGTGAATATTACAACTATGCAATTTTAGGCATAAGGAATCCAAATGTCGATATAGCAAGGAAAATCCCACTTCACAGAGTATGCATGCAAGAGAAGCAATTTAACCATTGAATATGAGAATGAGTAAAGTCATACATGAAATTGAAGTTGCTGTTAGTGCTCATTGTAAAAGAATTGTGCAAAGAGGTGAAAGTAATTAGTAGAGATCTAATCCTTCCCTCAAAGGAAATCAAAGAATATTTAAAAGGTGTGAATTTCTTATCTCTATAGTAAACATATCTAAGAATATCAGTTGAAAAAAGTGGAAGCCTCATGCAAGTAAAAAGGAGTAGCAACCCTATTACCCCTTGCAAAGAAAGAGAAAATATAGAAAGAATATTTGGGTGAAGAAAGAATAAATTAAAGATGAGTTCCTTTTACCACTCACACCCAAGATAAAGCCCAAGTAAGGGTAAGTCAAAAGCTAGTAGATTATCCTCCCGTTAAGACTTAGTTTTCCAAGATATGGAAGAAAAAGGACAAGAATATATTCAAGGGGAGTAGATGCACAACTTATCCTCATTAAAAGGGAGGAATGGCTACAAGTGAAGCCAAAGAAATCATAGGCGCACATGAAGAAGGAATATACATATTGGTGCATCTGAAGGTTTGAGGTATGATTGAGTATATTTGTTGTTCTAAAGATAAAATTGTTTATTTATAAATAGCAACATTTCAGGAATAAGAAGAAGAACAGCCAACATGGTCTGAGAGGGAGAGTTGATATATTATCATTTTGTATTGCATAACGAAGATGGGCTATAGCTGAAGTGTGGAATGATAAGAGGGCCAAAGTTAAATTAGATCCTCAATATCATCCCCTAAGTAGAAGAAAGAAGGAAGATGCAAAGAGATTAGAAAAAAGAAAGAGACCATAGGCTCTTGGAGAGCTGCACTAATAGCAAAAGTAGGCATCATCCATTAGGCTCAAAAATATTTGATTGATCATGTAACGGTGGATTTGGATTATTATTTGAAGTACTCTTATTTCATTATGTTGTACAATTGTTTATATCTACCAGTCATGATTTCACGAAAACAAGTGGTTTGCTCTACATGTTTTTTGGTTATCATTGGGGATCACTATGCCAAGTGATAGCCTTTGGTTCAGTTGGAGTAACCTTTTGTATAAATGGACATCTTATTTTGTGGAGAAGTCATGGGATTTTTCCTAGTGTGCTATCCATTTTATATCAAATCATTGGTACTATTGGTGTTATTTATACAACAGTCCCCTGTTGTTGAAGCATGATACGGGGGGTAGAAGAGTTTGTGATTATTATGCTTAGGATAAGTGAGCATAGTCACTCAACCAACAGCAACATTGGAAGAGTAAGCCAAAAATGCATCACTAACAATTAGTATTTGTAGTAGTAGGAGTACCACTTGTAGTATGGATTAGTACAAAGATACATTAGTAGATGGGAGTATTTCAACCATTAGCAAAGGAGAGTTCTAGCAACCATTGAGTATCTAGAACTAGATGAATAATCAAAATATGAAGTATATGTTTAGGGGAAGCATACCATATATATCTAGTACTCTAGGGTGGAGCAGCAACTATAAGAAGACACAAGGAAATGTTTTACTAATGCTTTTTTTTGTAGGTGTATCTGGCTATATTGTATATCATCTTAATTATATTTGAGCTTGAGTGGTAGCCTTAAAATACCACATTAGAAAGATATCAACCCTTAAAGAATGAATATAAAGAAAGAGGTGAATATAACTCTTTTCCATTGATGTTAAAGGGGGACAAAAATTCATCATCCATTGATGGGGAGAGAAAAGAGAAAGACATCAGCCAGAATGGGAGAATGAGTTATTATGATGGTTGGATGTAGAATTAGGGGTGGCCATTAACGAGGAGTTTCCATCAATGCCAACAAGGGAGATTGTTGGATTGTTAGGATGGGATATGGCATTAATGTGTTGGCATTTATGTCAACTTGATGCATTAGTATGTTGAAATTGATTGAGAATGTTATCTAATGTAGTGATTGCAAACATATCAGGGGGAGTCTTCAGGAATTTAGTAGAGAACCATCATGGTATTAGGTTAAGTGATGAACATGAAAATATTATAATTATGATGGTTGGATGGTCCAAGATTTAAAGGAATTTATTCCTCAATATATCTACTCATTTTCTTTTAAAATGTCCTTAGTTGGACAGTCCTTGGAAAAACCTTTCCAACAGTATAAGGCAGCCTAAAAAACTCCCAAGGAATCGAAAGTTATGATTGGTCAAAGCATCATAGTTTGACAGTCCAAAAACTCAGGGTTCCACGCTTATATGGTTCTATGTACAAGCCACGGTGGCACTTCCAAAATCCTTAAGACGCGTGGTAGGCTAGGATGATGACATGTGGCTTGCATATTTGGCATTTACAAGTGGCCAAGTGAGATGAAATGGGTCAAACATGGTGATGAGACTTAGTATTACAACAAGAATTCTTCAACTCCCAAGGCTACCGACTTTAATTATCAACCCGGGGTTCATATGAACTTAAGAGGTATCGGTACCATAAGTGAAACATACAATGTGTCCTTCCTTTTTTGTCATGATGTAATGGAGTGCATGTACTGAAACCAAATCCTAAACTAATGGTAGAAAATAAAATGTTGGAAATGGAAACCTTAACCTATTATAAGAAATAAAGTACAAGGAACGAAACCTATTCTAATTGCATAAAGATCATGAACTAAATGTGAAAGAAACCTAACTTAACCCTATTATCACATGTGATGATTTAAACTAACTGAGCATGGAGTCTAATTTAGGGATTATTAACTGTTATGTGCATGTGTGAATATAAAAGAACTCTTTTTTTATATCTTCTTGCTTTATAAATGCAAATGCTAATCCTCACTTGTTCTTTGGCAAGGAGACAGGCATGGAGGAAAAGGGTTAAAATGGTATTTATGGCATGGAGGTCAAGAAGAGGCCTAGTCCCAACTTCAATGATGATTTTTTTCAATTCGGACTCAAAACAGACCGCTACAGGATTTCCTATAGGATGTCTATAAGATGTACTAGTTCTCCTATAGGATCCCTTGTTTTACTATAGGATGTTACAAATTTACTATACAAAATTATAATTCATCTAATAACCAAGAAAATAAAATCCAAATTGGATGGGACAATTTTTTTTATTGACTAGTATTTAATTTAGATGATTTTACAACTGATAGTACACTATCGCTGAACTCCAATCTCAAATGGGTCTTTCTATGATCTAAAATTGAGTTAATTATGAGTGAATCTTCAATTTACTACTTGATCACTGCAGGAATAAACACACTATACTTTAGGCAACACCCCATTATTCGAAAGAAAACACCCCACTATTGCAAGTTACATGCCACTACTGGGTATCCCACTAATTCCTCCATCAGTTGGAACTAGTTTAAATGAATTTAACTCATTTAGATTGAATTAAATAATTACAACTCGAAATGAACTCAACTAGTGCTCCTAATTGTAGGAGACACTCTACATGACTCTAGTTAGATCCTCAACTCGAATTAACTCAGCTAAATAGTCAAATTAACTTATTTAACTATTACAAGTTGTCATGAGATGTGAAGTTACACTTCTATTCCAAATTTAATTCAAGGACAAATTAAATTGGGATTTTTCTTGGTGTTATTTTTAAAATTTCTTGTTTCTATTTTCAACATAAGACAACCTTAGGGAAGAATGAATCCCAATCTGAGGGAAATTGTTAAATGAGAATTAAAAAAATTGCCTAATGTAAGTTTCATTTACCCAATCTCAGATAGTAAATGGGTTTTCCCTTAGTGATTGTACCTAAGAAGAATGGAAAGTGTATAGTGTACATAGATTATCAATAATTAAATAAAGATACTCTAAAAGATCATTTCCCAATGCCCTTTATTGATCAAGTATTATATACTTTAGCAAGGAAGAAATATTTTTCATTTCTTGATGGTTTCAATGGATACAATCAAATTCAACTAGCACCTAAAGATCAAAACAAATCTACTTTTACATGTCCATGGGGTATGTATGCTTACAGGGTACTTCCTTTTGGTTTATGTAAAACACCTCCTACATTTTAAAGAGTAGTTTTAGGTATGTTTTCTAACTTCATCCATGATTGTGTAGAAGTTTAAATGGATGATTTTATTGTTTATGGGAACACTTTTGATAAATGAGTCATGAAAAATGTTTTATGATGTTTAACAAAGGAATTTTTTTGGGCCATCATATTTTAGGCATTCGAATCAAGGTGGATGGATCCAAGGTAGAAGATATCTCCAACACTTTGATACCTACTTGCCAAGGAGATGTTAGAATTTTTCTCAATTTTACAAGTTACTATAAAATATTTATAGAAATCTTCACAAAATTAGCTTCACCAATTTTTAAACTTCTTACAAAAGATTGTGAATTTTCTTTGGACTCTGATTACCAAAAAGCTTTTAAAACATTGAAACAAAAGTTTCCTGAAGCACCAACCTTGAGAGGGCCAAATTGGTCCCTCTCATTCCATATTTCTACTAGTGCTTCAGACAAAACATTAGGAGTTGTATTAGGACAAAAAGACTGAATTCCTTATGCTATTTATTATAGAAGTAAAACCTTTACTCCTTCGGAGTTAAATTACACAGTAAAAGAAAATGATTTTTTAGTTGTTGTTCATGCCATTGACATATTTAGACATTATATCACTGGCTATGAAACTTTCATTCATATAGACCATTTTTCTATAAGATATTTAATGAATAAACTACTTATTAATGGTAGGATTAGTAGATGTCTTTTTTTGTTACAAGAATTCAATATTAACATTTTTGATAGGCTAGGAAAGGAAAAGATAGTTGTTAATTTCCTTTATAGGATGCAAAATGATAATATTGATACTCTTGTGGTAGATAATTTTCTTGGCGAATATTTTTTTACAGTACTAAAACTCTTTGGTTTGCAGATACTGTTAACTATTTGGCTACATTGAAATTTCCTCCACAATTATTAGCCAAGGAAAAAAATTCAGCAAATCGAGTGGACCTTATTCATTTATAAAGGAAGAATTGTACCAAACGTGTTCGAAAATATGAGATACCAAAGATACTTGAAGCTTGTCATGATGAACCATGTGGGTGAAACTTTATTATTATAAGGACTTCATATAAAATACTTATTTTGGGATATTAATGGCCTTCTCTTTTTAGATATCCCAATGGAAATATAAAAAGATGTGATGGTTTCCACAGAATGGGAAAATCTATCCAACCGGACAGGATGCCTCTACAACCTCAAGTATTAATAGAGCATGTTGAGAAAATGGGCTCTAGATTTTGTGAGGCCATCAATCCTCCATCTAGACAAAAGAGATACACATTTTTTTGTATAGATTATGTTAGAAAATGGGTAGAACCTAAGTCTCTTACTTTTTCTACTGAAAATGTTGTAGTTACATTTCATTTTGAGGATATTTTCACTTGATTAAATTGATGTCCAAAGGGAAAATATGATAAATCAAGGTGCTCAAATTACATCTAAATTGGTGTAGAAAAGCACAAAGCAATATAAAATCAAACACAACAAATCAACTAAGTACCATCAACCAGCCAATGGGAAAGTGGAATCCACTAAAAAAAGTACTTGAATCTATCTAACAAAGAATGTACATTTACATAAAAAGGAATGGGAATAAAGGCTTCTAGAAGCACTTTTGGCATACCAAACCACATGGAGTAACACTACCGAGCATACTCGTTATGAGCTTGTCTATAGGAAACAAGTTTTTCTTCCTATTAAATTCCAAGTGGAGACCTTCAAGACAACAACAAAGTTGGGGCTTGATCTCTCTAAAGTACAAAAGCAAAGAATGGAACAAATGAATGAACTAAATGAAATCTTATAAGATGACATATAAAGAACAAGTATAATTCAAAAACAAAGGACTAGTTGGCTTGATCAATTCATCAAAGTCAAAAATTTCGAGCCATGTGATTGGGCTCTTCTCTTTGATTCGAAGTTCAAATATTTTAAATGAAAGTTTCAAACACACTGGGTTGGTCCCTATGAAATAGAAATTGTTTTTGATAATGGGGCAGTTAGAATCAAGACTATTGATGAACAAGGAGTCATGTTCCTTGTTAATGGACATAGATTAAATTTATATCATCAACCTTTAATGAAGGAAGAGTTTGTTAGACATTTCCAAGTGAATCCTAATTAGAAGTTGATAGAAAAAGGATATTTTTATCCCCTACTACCAAAAGAAATGTAGTTTCTTTCTTTCAATTTAAAAGAGAGAGAGAGAGAGAGAGAGAGAGAGAGGAGAAAAGAAGTAGCAAAATAAAAATAAAAGAATAGGCATGAATATCAACACTGCTAGCATTTTAACGCAGAAAATCTTGGTTGAAAACCAAGGGATCCTTGGTAGCTTAGATTTTCACATGCCCCTCTCTTTTTCCTATTTTATTTTGTCCCCTTCTTTCCTAGTAGAATAAAATTTTAAGCTCAAATAAGTTCTTTCAAGAATTTGTTTCTCTTTTAAATGAGAAACTCCAATAAACATCAACATCCTCATGAATTATCAACATCCAGTAGAAGCAAGTTTCAAATCAACAACAAAGTTGAAGACAATATTACAGAATTTGCAACATTTTGTAGTTGATTTCGCATTTTATAGCCAGTTTCTTCCAAGAATGCATTATGTACCTGTGAGCAAAGGACAAATTAGTACACCAAGAGATATGCATTATAAGGTGACTATAGAATGTTGAATCAATTTTCAGTAAATGAAATTATAGATTTATGAGCTAATGGATTTATTAAATATTATTGAATACACTTTTTGAAATAATGACCTATATTTATGACCTTATTCATATTTCATAACCATATCCCATTTCTGAAACTCCATATGTCATTCAATCATATCAAAAATCTCCCTCATGGCATGCGAATAAACCGAATCTTGGAAATTACAACGGTCCTATAAGACTAGATCTATGGAATCGTGATAAATCATGAGCTCAAGAGGGAGACTTTTATTACAATTCTGCTGCCACATTAAAGCATCCATTTCATTTTAACCATTCCACTACCAAGTTCACCCATTTCATTGCTAATTTCTCCATCAAAACCCTATTAAAAAGATGTAGTTCAAAGATAAGTCTTCTTTATCATGACGATGGCTGTAATTGTTCAATATCAGCCAAATGGAGTAAATTTTCTCAGTTCCTACCCAAAGGTTTGAGAGTAGTTAGAAAAAGTAGGGCGGCTTAAGTCTTTTGAGAAATTCAATGGATATCAAATGGAGGTGGCCAGGGCATTCACTCAAGCTTTCAATGGTGTAGAAGTTGAAATTGGAGAAATAAGGTTGCAGATTACAATATTTTGTAACATAGGTGATAAAGCTTCCAATAAGTGGTGAGAGTTGGTTTAAGAAAAACAATTCAAGGATGAGCAGTGGAAAAAATTCCTTCACAACCCAAGTATGGATGTTTCAGTTTTCAAAAAGGGAATTCCAAAGTTTTCACTTAAGTCCAAATGGAGAAATTTGTTACTGGTTCTTAAAAAAATTCTTACATGCAAAGGTATATATGGAACATTACTCTTTTATCATGTTAGGGTTTTGATGCATTTTATCAAGGGTAAAGAGTTGAATTTTCCATATTACCTAATGTGGAGTCTCAAGAAAATGGCATTCAACATACAAAGAGATTCCATGAATATTAATAGAACCTTGTATCACCATGGATTAGTAAAAAAACCTTGTAGAGGTGCATTTAATAACCATTGGTGATAATTGGAAACATTTCCTCATAAAAAATAATTGTGTGGAAATACTTGAAGAATAGGAGTTTAAGAAGATTAAAATAATTCAACGTAGGGTTCTTCAAAACCATAACCTTGAGTCTAGAACAAAGGAATAGAAGAATTTGACATCAAATGAACCAACAAAGATGGAAATTCAAAACGATGAGGTAGAAGACAATATTCCACTTAGCCAATTTATGAAGCAAGAAAAAAAGAAATATAGTAAATTTGGAGATGTTCAAAGAAAGAAAGCCAACAACACGGAAGAAAAACCAAAGGCACCAAAAGAAAATAGAGGAAAAGCACAAATACAAGGCAACAAAAGAAAAAACATTCATAGAACAATGGAACCTAAACCACAACTCAGAAGCAACGAGAGTATCACTAAAAATTCGAGCAAGAAAATAAACCAGGAGACACCAGAGACTATAGATCTTGATGAATTCAATAATATTAAAATATAAATGGCCACAAAACCTCCATATGATTATATTCTTGCAAGGAAGACCCCAAATATTGACTTTGCTTAGCAACAAGTTAGTGACTATTTAGAGATATTAGAAAATAAGGCACGATAAAAGCTAAATCTTTCCTTCAAACTAGAATTTCATGAAGATATTTTGAATAAGGATCCTATGTCAGATCTACCTAAGCAGGAAATAAAAACTAATTCTCATAAGGATCAAAAAACTATCAATTCATTAAGGAAAGAAGCTTATGAACTGGAGCTATTGAATGGACACACAGAAGATTAATATAAAGTAATGAAAGCTCAAAATGAATCCATGCTACTTAGAATGTGTTCCTGGTACAAGAAGAATTAGAAACTCAAAAAAAAAATAACAAGATCCTTAAGCAAATGATTAGAGGATTACAAGGAAAGTTTTGGATGAGAAAACCAAGGTGGTCATTGAATGTATAGAGCAAAGGAAAACCAAAAAACTTATATGTTTTGATCCATGCATCAGACGTAGTTCTTTGAAAGGGAACCTCTCCAAGTTTTGAAATTTTATGCATGAGGACATGCAACACATTTAGTGTGGAGGAATTTTGAACCTTTGAATTTTCCTCCTTTTGATAAACCATTTTCCTCCTTTTCATCCATTTTGTACAAATTTGCAATGCATCCATGAATTATAGGTCATCGAGGTCATGCAAAGCTATAATAAAAAGGTAATCATCCACTCTTAGCTCATAGTCTATGTTGTCTTTGTGAAATTGATTTAAACTATGCTATAGCTACCAAAAGATGCACATTATCTAGCTAACTAGAATTTCTATAGCCAAATCCTAAGTTTAACATGTTCACATGTGTTAGGAGACAAACAAGACATATGAATAGTTTCCAGATGTTAGCCACATGGACATCCAACTATTGGGTTCAACTAGAAGCTCACGAGATGTGTGAATCTTGTTGGTCAAACTAAGAGTCAAACATGTCTATGGAGTATTATTCTCATGCAAAATGTCATGGAGTCAACCATATCATCAAGTGAGCGTGGAAAGAATCAAGCTAGTGAGATTTAGAATCTATAATCTAAGTTGATGATGTGTCAATCAAAGTCCTCTAATTATTCACTCTTTCAATAGTGAATCATGAGAGTGAATTTCATATTTTGATTTCAAAACTTAGATGTTGAATCCAAAACTTACTTCTTGGCATTAGTTTCTTGAGATTTTAATTCATAAGACATCAACAAATTTTCTGCTCTGGAAGCAAATGACAATTAGTGTTAAGTTTGAATTTATATTATTATTCTCTAGAGATGAAGACTCTATTATTACAGTAATTCAAATACTTTTCTCCATGGCATAATTGTAACTAAGTTGACAATAAAAATCTAGTAATCTAAATTCTTAGCCTTTCACGCTCACTAGGAGGTCCCCTTGCGGAGTTGTGAGAAATAGTATAGTAGCTTTTTCTTTTCATAATTTTGATTCCATTTCTTATGCTTCACAAGTATATTAGTATTTTCTTCAATTTAGTTCCTTAATTAGTCAGATGTTTCTTTTCATGTCATTTAGATAAGAATCATAATAAAACCATTTCAAAATATTTCTAGAGTAAATATTTTTTTTCAAGTCAATTAGATTAGACTTCTTTTCATTGTCCAATAGAATATATTTCCATTTCATGTTCAATTAGAATAGATCTCAATTTCTGCTCAAATAGAATAGATTTCAATTTACATTCACTAAGAGTGGTTTTAAACTCCTTGAGAATTACCATAGTTACTTTGAAGTTGATTTACATTTAAGTTGAATAGCCTTTTAGAGAAAACATGTGTGTATGCTTAATAAGAAATAGTCATAAATAGGTTGGATTTCCATTCCTATTTAGATTTATTTTCTTTGATTAAAAATAAGTTTCCTAACATTTACAATGCACATACACTTCACAGGCTCACAAGACCTAGTTGAAAATTTAATGATGTAATTTAACCAATAATTAAGTCACCCAAAAATGAAATCCTATATGAAATCGAGCCAATCCTCTCTAGGATTTCAAACCTCTCACAATATCGGGCTACCAACTTTGCACAGATGCCCAATTTCAATGAGATTTTCCTTTCCTTCAGCATCAAGAAGACATGGTCACCAATTCTAAATTCCATGTTTGATTTTTTCTTATCCATCTAAATTTTTTGTCTGTCCTGGGAAACCTTCCAACTTTGTTTAATTTTTCCTACTTGATCTTCCATTTCCTTGAGAAAATATGGACCAACAATGGCCTTATCAATTTGACATTCCCAACTCGCTTGGGTGTTTCATTTCATACCATACAAGGATTCAATTGGGCTCATATTCAAGGATGCTTGGTACCCATTATTATAAGCAACCTCCACCAATTGTAAATATTCTTCCCATTTCAATGGTTTTTCGATGACATGCATCCTCAACATGTCTTCATTAACATCATTAAATATTTCTATTTAAAAATCTAAACTTAGATGCTAGGATTTAATAAAATTTAAATCAATTGCAAATATCTTAAATAATCCTATCCAAATTAGACATAAAATTGGGATCTTTGTACGAAATAATTTCCTTGTGAACACCATGAATCTTGGGAATTTATCTCATGTAAATGTTAGCAACATTGGATACCTTGTGTGTCAACTTCATTGGAATGAAGTGAGCATCCTTTGTGATTTTATCCACCACAACCATGATTGAATCATCTTTTTTCATTTTTAAGAGTGGACATATAATGAAATCCATGGAAATAATTTCCCATTTCCACTGAGGAATGGGTATTGGTTGTAGCAACCCCCACTGGGTTCGTATGCTTAGTTTTAATCTTTTAGAGTTCCACGCATATGGCTATATAATGATCCATTTTCTTCTTCATACCTAGCTAAAATTGTTATTTTTGGATTGTTGTGGTTGTCTGTTGATACCCTAGATGCCCAACATAAGGAACTCCATGCATCTCACTCAACACTATTTTTTTCATCCCATAGGAATTCAACACATAGATTATGCCTTTATACAAAAGGACTCCATCTTATTTGATTCCATAATCCTTGTATTTGGGCTACACTTTTCTTTATTGTAGGCTTCTTCATATTTCCATATAATCTTGATAAATTCCCAGCCTCTAAATATTGATTTTTAAATTAGATTTGCATGTTCTTGTGGATGTAGAATGCATTGCATGCACCCTATTGTTTAATGAATCAACCACTCTATTTTTATTCTCCTTTATGTTATTATTTTCAAAGTCATAATTAGCCAAAAATTATTGTCAGTTGATTTTTTCTAGCATTTAAATGTGGTTTTCCCAATAAATTCTTTAACCCACTATTGTCATTTCTTAATTGAAGCCTCTTTCCCATGAGGTAATGCCTCTACATATTCAAGGAATTTTTAATGTTTTCCAACTCAAAAGCATGAGTTGAATAATTACTTTCATGCTTCGTGAGCTTCCTGGATTCATAACATATCACAACACTTTTCTACATGAGAAATCCTCCAAGTCTTTCTTTACATTCATCACAGAAGAAAGTATTCATCTAGTTAATCTATATTTAATATAGGTGCACTTGTTAACAACCTCTTTAATGCTAAAAGGCCTCTTCACATTTGCGAGACCAACCAACTTTTGCAGCTTTTGTTTGTAAGGAGGTAATAAGATGGGCTATCATGGAAAAATCTTCGATAAATATTTTATAATAGCCTACTAAACCCATGAAATACTTTAAATTGTATCAAATTTTTGGGTGTTGGCCATTCTTCAATTGCTTTAATATTTTTTTGGGTCCATTGCTATCCCCTCTTCTAAAATAATATGACCTAAACAGTGAATATTTCTCTGACAAAATGAGAACTTATCTTGGAATATAAGTGATTCTCTCTAAGTACCTATAATACTAGATTAAAATTTTCTTCATGCTCTTTCTCAGATTTGGAATTTATGAGGATATCATCCAAAAATAGAATAAAAATAATAATCTAGATAATTATGGAATATATCATTCATGAGGCACATGAAAACACTTGGTGCAGCAGATAGTTCGAATGGTACCACTACAAATTCATAACACCCATATCAAGTTCAAAACATTGTCTTATTGATGTCCTCTTCCTTAATCCTTATGTGGTTATACTTTGACTTTAAGTCAATTTTAGAAAATACTTTAGCTCCCTTGAGCTGGTCAAATAAATCATATATTTTGGGAAATGGGTACTGATTCTTCATTGTAACAATGTTTAACCTATGAAATTCAACGCACAGTCTTAGTGTATGTCAGTCATTATAAAAAATAAGACTAGGGCACCCCATAGTTATAAACTTTGACATATGTCCCCTTTCCTTTAGAGCTCTTCTAGATGCATTTGTAAATATTTGAGTTATGGTGTGCTCATCATGTATGGATTTTTGGAAATCGGTGCAACTCATGGTATCAAGTATATAGAGAAGTCAATATCTCTTATAGGTCGTAACCCTAGAATTTCAAAAAAGACATCTTCAAATTCCTTAAGTACTAGGTGGTCCCCTAGACTTGGTTCTTGATCCTTAGCCATCACTTCCAAGTGGGTTGCATAAATTTGGCACCCTTTTTTGAAACTTTTCTTCAGTTGTATAGCCATTCTCTAATAAACATTGGCCTTCTTATTCCTTACACTTTCCATTGTTTCCTTTCTTCATCTAGGTAAATGATTTTTTTGTTATAATACTCTAGTAGTGTATGATGTTTTTCCAGACAATCCATGCCAATTAGGAAATCATATGATCCTAAGGATATTATGTTCAAAACTACATTTGTATCTAACCCATTCATATTGATTGGATGATCCTTCACCAATTCAATTATTCTTCTTTTATCTCCTATAGCTAATTGAACTAACCAAGTCCTACTATGCTTCATTTTCTTCAATTTAAACTTTTCAGCTAACTTAGCATCAAGATAAATATGGCTAGCTATAGAATCAATTAAAATAGCAATGGGATGGTTATTTAACTTACCTTCTTGCTTCAACCATGTGTGCCCAATGCTTGGCTTTTCCATTTTCCAATGTTGCATAGATCATGGGCATGCTTCTACCCACACCCTCTATTGTATCAACTCTTTGAATGTTGTGTACAATCTTCATTTTTCCTTCTTTGTGTGGGAAATTCATGTACAAATGTTCTCCTCCAAAACCCCACCAACTAATGGGTTGAAATTTTGGTCTCTTACTCAAGAAATAAACTCCCTTTGGTTCACTACAGGCTAATTGATTGACTTTATTTATTTCCTTGATAATTGTTATTGAAGAATGGAGGTTTGAACCCCTTATTTCCTTGCTCCAACTTGTTTGTTTTCTTTTCATCCCAAGTCCTTTTTAAAGTTTGCTTATATTTTACCTACTTATAGAGATACTCTGCCTTCCTCATAGCTTCATCCAAGGCATTTGTTTTAGCAAATTCAATCCTATTACTATAGAATGGTGGAAATCCATTCACACATATCTAACTATTTATCTTTTCATCTATGATAAAATCCACATATCTTAGTAACTGAGTGAAATTTCAAGCATATTATTCCATTGTCATGTTCTCCAACTTGATTTCGAAGAGTTACAATAGTTTTCTCTCATAGTAATGTTCAGATAGGTAATTCCTTTGGAAGTACATTTTAAAATTCTTCCATCAAATCTTCAAGCTATTTTACTTCCTTGAGCTATTCCAACCATAAATTTACTTTTCCATTCAAGTGATATATGGAAAAAAATTTCTCTAAATTGGATGAGTAGTTATGTAGCTAAAGGTACCTTCTTATTTCTAGTAGCTAAGCTTTAGCCTCTTCTTCCTTATGCTCACCATTAAAGGAAGGTGGCTTGAGTTTTTTTTTTATTTTCCATTCTAAATTATATAGGTTTGGTTTCATTCTTGAATTCCTTACTAGTGACCTTCTCAAACTACTTTCTCAACTAGAGGAATCAAGGGCTTGCTAAGTGGTCTTCTTGCTACATAATGATGATTCCCATCAACACTCCTGGAGTTCCTTCAACCTTCATAAATTCCCCCTCAAATTCATGAATCATGTTCCCCTTCCTACTGAGAATTAGACCCCTAGTCCAGTCTCCTCTGTAATTTGTTTAAGCTCCATAAAATATAGGTACTTGTTTGTTTTTGTTCTATTATCAGCTTCTCATTATTAAATTTGTAGCTAAGCACTTTCATTTTGAAGCTCCTTACAGTTTTGATCAGGTCTCTAACCTTTACCCTATCTTCTGCATACCCATTCGAATTTTTTCTAACATTACCCATGCTTAAATTCATGGCTCTGGCCTCGTCTTCATGGATGTAGGACTCCTTATCCTTCATATTCTTGGATGTCTTGTTGGTTATTCTTTGTAGGCCACCTAATACTTTCTTTTTAAATTATCAGGAGATTTCCTACCTTAGTCTAAAACTATGGGTTGGTAGGCATATTCTCCTCCTTTATAGCTTTATGTTGACTATTTATCACTAAAATATGAGCTCTAATTGCTAATTTATGCTATGTTAAAGTCATTATGTGCTCTTTCCTTCAATTTCACTATTCTAGTCAATTATTTCTTCATAGAAACCCCGTGGTATAATTCAATTCTCTGGTAACTATCCTTCAACATACAAAATCCCCTTTGTGTGCTTTTTATGTTTCCTCTGAGAAAGTTACCTAACTAACTGTATTTTTTTGTGGGTGTTTCCCAATTCTCTTTAGGCTTGAACTTCCTTCTATCACCTTCCTCGACACCTGGCATACATGTGTCCTTCCATTTCATTCCCAATAATGCCTTTTTCTCTTCTTGGGATAAATTTCAAAAATGTCTCCTTTGGGTCCTTTCATTAGTTACATTATTGACTGAAATCTTGACATCTCGACATCAATCTCCTTAAGCTTTCTTTCTTCTCAATTGAAAATGCACAAGATATGAAGGCTTGATATCCTATAGGGTCCTCCCTATACGATGTCATCCTTGTGCCTTAGCATCAAGCTTCTCTGAGCTTTAATTATGCTTAGAAAACACTTGAGACTCAAAGGCATAAGATATGGTGGAGTCTTCCCCAAGCCACATTGTCTCAATGCCTCAACATTAAGCCTTTTTTTTTCACCCTAATTCCCTTTACAAATTTCAATGTCTGAGATCTGACACCTGCAGTTTCCTTTATTATGCTCAAGGTGCAGCCTCAAGTACACGTCATCTCGGTGCCTCAACATCAAGCTTCCTCACCTTGCTTTAACATCATTTACAAATTTTGAGGCCAAATGCCCAACACACATCATATTATGATGATGTCATGTTGATGTGGAATGCCACATCAATTTCCCACACAAGTTACCATGTCAGTGCTACCTATTCCATCAGCCTGTGTGGCCCCACCATGATTGCCTACCTCTCCTGCTGAATCATCTACCCATCATGTGCCCATTATACTACCTTGGCCTAAAACCACCAATATCACATACCCGTTAGTGGTGGTTTCAATCTTAGGCAAGGGAAGGGGGGCATAATTAATCCATCAGCCTCCAACAAATGGTCCTATGGCTTCTAGGAGTTCCACCATCCTCATGGGTCTTCCAACTACTCCTAAAAGATTTAATGTTGTCACTATCACGATGCTTCCATGTTCATCTACTAGATCAATGAACAAAAAAATCCATCATAGTGTAGGAATCCTCCATAAAAATAAGCCCCCTTCATAGTTCCATCATCCATTTTTTATTTGCACGACTATTTTATGCCACTTGGAACTTCCTCAAGCCACTTTAGGGCCTTGGTTATATGCGTTGGAACCTTTTATGATTATTAAATCTTATGTGGCTCTTCTTACTCTTCCATGGAGTCTCAACCCCCATACTCATTTTGTCTTTTCACTGTTATATTCTATAATATTTTTGTGTTACATAATTACATTACTAAGCCTTCTAGCCTCAAAATATAAAACGTGTGCACCTAGGAATACCATCCACATAACATGTATACACACATGTGCATGGGTACCATAACCCTCGAAAGATATCCTTGGCTCACTATCTTACTTTCTATGTTCAACTAGCCAACCTAGTTCCACATGTACATGTTATTTACATTCTAGGGGTTGAGTAGGGGTGTTACAAAACACTATATAAAAGAAAAAATGAACTTGAAGAAAAAAATCCATCAAAGTATGCATGGAAAGAGAAATTAGGGGTGCACCCATTTATCATTAGGTGTCCTATCATATCCTTTGATGACACAACTCCAGAGATCCAACCTCTAGCTCCTACGTCTTGCTTCCCACACACAATACACCAATAAACACTTTCCAAATATTTACAAATGATATATTGTTAGTAGCAAAGAACACCATCCTACTTTATAGAATTAGATGTATATAAGCATATATGTAAATAGTTTAAGATCAAAATCATGAGATGTTGTGCATGAAATTAACAATAAATAAAGGAGGGGGAACCTCACAAATCCATTATATTAATAATACAAGAAACACAATACATGAAATTACCTCAATCCAAGAATAGGTATTCTCTAACTCCTTTCCCTGGTCTTTCCTTGAGCCTCTCTCTAAATTTAAATAGCAATATCTTACTCTAATTCTTCCTCCTCTTTCCATTGATATGACCTTCATTATATATATGGAAGAGAGTTTGTTTTGGGATTAATAGATGTGCTTGAAGGCTTTAGTGAACTAGGAAAAGTTGGAGTCTATAGGTCAATTGAATAATGATGTGTATGAATCATGTATTGAATATTGCATCAATTCTCTTTGGGATTGTCAATTATGAAGGTTGAGAGGGTGGTTTTAGTGTAACATTAGTTTAGCTTGCAGCTATTGTTTACTATAAATGATGTAGTTTGCAATCAGTTTCACTCCACTTTAAAGGATACGTGTGATCGTGCTAAAAAAATGCTGACAATGGGAAATGGTGTAGTGTCTTAGTTTCTTATATTAGTGGATCCTCCATGACTCATAAGGGTGGTTTTTAAGGCTCTAAAAACATTCATAGGATAGAAAACAATCCCATGCTTCTCCTGTTTATCATTTCCCTTTACATCAGCCTTATTCTATTACATTTTATTTCTCATTAAAGTATAATTTGTTATATGATTCATTTGAAAAATGATTAATTCTATCAGGGAAAACTGATGGAGAAAGAGAATTAACCGATGCCAATGAAAACAAACAAACATGTGATTGAAGTGTCAATGTGAATCCTCAAATGCAAGAGGTAACAATGCAAGTTGAACCAAAGTCAACGAGGAGTGGAAATTGTATTATTCAGAACAAAGGAAGACTCGTCATTTTTCAAGAAAGCTCACAATGCATGTGTTAGGTTCCTATACCAACAGGAGTCATAATTTTGAATGAATAAGGTTAAGCCTTGTAATATTGTACATAACTTTGCTTTCTGCAAATGTTTTCCATATTGAAAAATGTAAATAGGGCATGTCCTAAAAGAAAAATCAAAGGACAAAAGAATAAGAGAATGTCAAAAAATGAAAATATATGAACTCCAAAAACAAAAATAGACCATCAGAGTGTGCAAGTCTAAATGCCACTACTATTTACTTTTATGTATAATAATGATTGTGTGCAGCTTGTTATTCATGCCACAATCCATGGTAATCAAACTGCTTAATCTTGATTATTTCATGCTTTGAATTTTATGCTTATAGTTAGAGAATAAAATATGACCAAACAGTTTAACCTTGGTAGATCAATAGATAGGTAGAGAAATAAAAGGAGCTCATAAGCTTAATCTAAGCCCTTGGATGATATAAGGTTAGAAATAGATAGTTTATTTTATAAAATAAAATATAGGATAAGGGTTTGCTAGCCTAAATGCACCCAAAAAAATGAAGAAAACATGTTAGGGTAAGAAATGGGTAAGTAGAATAAAGGTTGCTGAACTACAAAGTTGATTGGATCAAAACACATGCATCATGATTAGAAACATATTTCAATATGTATGATCAACTATGGAAGCACAAATAAAAGTTTACAAGTTAATTTAATTAACTCCCCCTCAGTCATTTTTACCCTATACTTACTAATTTCCTATCTACAAGTATGTTCTAATACTTTTAATCCTTCAAGTCAAAGAGGCTCAAGGCATTTCTCTGACTTTTGGTGGGACTAGACCCTCAGCTTAATCTCTTATGGACATCAAGTGCTAGAATCCCCTTCATGAAATTTATTCCCCATTCATTACCCCAATAAAACCCCTTTTCCGAAGGATAAACATCATTTTCCTACGAAAAGTGAAAACCCCCATATAAATCCTATTTCACCAAAAAAAAAACACATAATTTTTTTTATCCTAAGTATAAAGCTTATGAAAAAATATTACACTTTACATTATGCTTAGGGCAATATCCACTCCACCCATCACATTTCACATTCATTTTTAACATTCTTATATAATTCCCCGATAAAACCTTTTCATGTATATTAATTAAATCCCATAAGCAAATACCCCCAACCCTTAGTTTTAATAAAAACTATACATTTGACCATTATCCTGACAAAACAAACAAATCCCCTCATTAACCTTAAATAATCCCAATCTTCAGTGATTAAAG
>APFE030609528.1:2113-13920 GCA_000404065.3 Pinus taeda | reverse complement strand
TCGTCCATGCTATTTCACCACCCGACTACCGTCTGATTGTCTGTGCCCAAATTTGATGATGCACAGCTATATCAAGCTGACCCGATGCCCGACCTTTACCCGAATTTAAGTTAAAACTTCATTAAGCCCCTGTTTTGGTAAATTTTAGTGTCTATGAATAAACACTTAAACACCTAGACTATTAGCTAAGTCTAGAACAACAGTGCAAAGCATTCTCTACTATTTCTATAACCAATAGATTAAGAAAGACAACAAAGAAGCCTACCTGAAGCTTTTGCTTACTCCTTATCTCCCTTAACCAATTCTATCACTTCTTTCCATACTTAATATGCTTGAAAAGTACTTTCACATAGAAAATAGACAAAAACTGATCAAAGCATATGATAATGATGTATTGATTAAACATAAGATGGAATCAAGTGCATAATACACATATGAAAGCATCAATGGATAGTACAAACATATGGAAAAATCTTCGAACACTTTATTAGTAAAAGGAAGAGTTACAACTCAATTTGCTCGATTCAGTGTCACTCCTCCAGTTCAATCCCATCCTCTCCTTATAAAAATCAAGACATTTTGACATCATTACAATACTTGAAACCAACTCAAGTCTCATATTATCAGCGTCTCCCTATAATTCAATCATTTTCAGCCCTCGATCACTTAGATGAGTGGTCTTTTTATAGGTGAATGAAGGAAATTATGCCATAAATGGTGATAATGAATTCCCTTGCAAACTTAGGATTTAGTTGCATGGAGGAAGGGATAAAGAGATTGATGTTCCTTAACTCCCTCCTTCATCCAATTTTGAGCCCAAAGGAGTGGATAGCCTTAGGAAACTTCTATACACACCCTATGGATAAGAATAGTCCAAACTGCAATGCAGATTTCACTCAAATTCACCAAGCGCAGGCCAAAGAGTGCTCAAGTGAACTGCAATGCACCCTGGCAGTGTATTAGGCTACACTACAACGCACCCTGATAAAGGCTTGCCTGCACTAATCTTCTTAGAGGTAGTTTTTGGATGATTTTAGTCATGGAATCTCTTAAGAAGGAGACATTCTTGATGGTTGACTTCATTTAGGGCATGTAATAGCCGAATTAGGGTTTGATGGGCCCTAATAGTACTGATCTGTAAGTCAGGGTTGATGTGCCCAAATGGATTTGTAGCAGTTGCCCCCTAAAGCATGAAGTCGTAAATATGTATGTTGAGTGAAATGCTTTACTATGTGGAGAGGAGGTTTCGAAGTAGAAGGTGAACTACATCAATTACAATACATATATCATGATAATTTGATTTTCCTCATGAACTAGCTGAGGGAAGGCATACCCATGCTCAGCTTATAAACTTTCATTACATGTACAAATATAGTCGTCTACAGATATAGACCCATGAATGGATGACCATGAATGTAAGGCCATTGTACAATTGAGTTAGTACTCCTGAGAATATCGTAGCCTAGATGGATGAAACTAGATCCAAGGTCTTCATTCTTGTTCAATCTTTCGCTCAAGTACAAGTCTAACCATGTGAATAGATGATCTGAAGTCAAACATGGGAAGACATCATTTGATTACCAGCCAATGATGTAAGCCATTAACAAATGCGAGAGGAGTCACCAATAATGATGATGACCCTCGAGGTACTACAGTATATTTCGCATGGGGTGAATAAATGATTTGATGTCGAACACCATACAAAGTCTTTCGGTCGAAGGCTAGTGATGCCAACCTATCATTGGAAACAAGAAACTTGCCATTGATGTATGCAAGGCTCAAGGTACTGAAGGGGTGTTTCTAAGTCAAATTCTTGGATAATTTGTGAATGTCGACAAGAAGTGACTCATCACAGGAGGGCCTTGATGTATGCCACATCAATGACACAAAATGAGGTAAATGATTTTGGAGATGAAAATCGACTGACAACAGAAGGTTCAGGAATGGTAGTCATGAAAATGAAGGTTTACGGTATTGCAAAGGATGAAGTTTGAACTAAATGACTTCTCTTGAACATGTTGGTGACACTAAAATGAATTGGTAACATTGACCCAAAACAAGGTAATGGATGGTATGATAGACCAACGGTGTGATAACCATCAAGATGAATGACCCAACCCACATAGTCATGTGATGATGTGAAAGTGTCATGTTCAAGAGCAACTTAATACCATAAAGTGTTTTCCCCTTTTTCCAATTTTCGCCAGTGATTGCTGACTAGTACCTCTTTATTTTTATCAAGCTTGAGGAGGATAAGATATGCTTGTTGTATAATTTCACCGTTCGGGTGAATCCATCACTATTTGATGCTTTAACAAGTCTATTGAAGGTGAAATGCGGTCTTTTCTAGATGGAAAACTTTGCCAGTATTTGATATTTTTAACGAGTTTAACGATAAATATAACTCAGTCCTTCCATGTTTAGAGAGTTTGAAAAGGGACGAAAAGGAAACTCCAAAAGTTCTTTTGCATAGATTTGGCTCTCAAGTCCAAAAAATCATAAAACAATACGAGAGAGAACCTATTGATCATGTTCGATCAATGCATTCCCTTTTTGTAGTTAATCTATCTCAGCCCGAAAAAGGGTTAAAATTGTACTGAGTAGAGATCAATTCTAATTCATTAACTAACTAGAAATGACAAGTGCTCTGCAATCATTTCATGTTTAGAGAGTCTAAAAAGAGCTTAAAGAGGACTCCAAGGGGGTTCCTTTTTCATTTTCAACAAAGCTCGAAAAAGAGATAAAAAGTTTGCTTTGTGGTCAAATATGTTCAATTTACATTTGAGCACGTCAAATTCTACATGTCAGTTGTCAAACCTGCTCAAAACACCATAAAAAAAGATTAAAAATACATGTTTCATGGATAAAATGAATGAAAACTAATGTTTACTCGATTAATGTGCAAGAAATAAACATAAAAACAAGTTTTACCATTCATTTTTACCATTTCACATTTACCCTTTGATTTTGGTGTTTTAGAGCAGTTTTTACCTTGAAGTTCACCAGCTGATTGCAGAAGATTCAATGGACCATTCCTCGTGTTGTCTAGACTAGGTAGGAGCTATCTTTGTTCTGTTTCATTTCATATCATTCATTTTAAGTTCTAGGCAAAAATTTTGAGTTTTTGCGGCCCCTAGGATTTCAATTTCCAAACATGGTATCAACGCACCCTTTCATCATTGAAAGGTGCAACGTAGTGCACTTACTTAGAAGGCTTCCTGTATTGCAGTGCACTATCCCTAAGGCTAGGTTACACTGAGAGCAAAACCTAATTTCTTTCAGTTGTTTTTACCCAAAAATTCTCTTGATTTTTGCAAGAAAGGGATCCTAATTTCCCTTATGGTTGTATTTTTAGGTATTCATCAGATCAAATAATGATTACATGGAGAGAATGAGAGCACGAAAAAAAGGATATGATTGCCCTAAATAACCAGGGAATGGTTGAGGCCCTAAGGAATTACGGGTTACTCAATATTTATGATTACCTAGTATGAGGCAACAAATTGAGCTTTTGCAGTTCCTTGTTTGTTCATGGGATCCTACTGATCAAGCATTTCACATTATAGACAAAGTTGTCTCAATTACCATCGATGACATATAATTTCTTACTGTACTATCGAGGTGAGGTGCCCCCATCTCACTTTTTGGTTTTGCCAGAGGGGGTGAATCAGTGAGAGATTACATACGACAGTTCTATCAGCGAGGTGAGCAGCCTAGTAGGGACTAAAATATTAACATCAGGGATGTTAGTGATTTACCAATGAGGAAGATCCTCTTTACCATTTCCAAATTGGCTGACAACATGACACAACATTTGGCAAATAGATCATACATGCAATATGCATTAGAGTGTTTAGAGCCAAAAGTGTTCAACTGGTGCGAGGCAGTACTTTTATCCTTGAAAGAAAAGATAACCAAGGTGAAAAGTAGAAAGACAAAGAACTTTAGCTATGGGTCGGTCCTAATTTCTTTCTCCTTGGAGAGAATTCCACTTATGCAGCCACAACTTGTTTCACTAGGTGTATCTAGACCTAGGGATCCACGGATGTGGAGATGGGCAGATCTTATGGCTAGGCATGCAGGTCAGCCATTGATTACATTTACTCTTGCATTATTTGAGTGGCTTGATAAATAGGATATGGCCATTGCAGAGTATCGATATTTGGGGATGGATTTCCGTGGAGATCCAGACTTGATGTTACCAGTTGGAGCACAATTGGGTGCTATAGGTAAATTGTTTGACCAAAGGGTTTTTTGATTTTAAAGTTTCTACATTTTTTTGTGTTTTTTTATTATTTCCAAGACTAAAAAAATCATTTTTAAGTATGCAGACGTTGGACTTGTTTGAGCTGTGGGGCACCAATGAGTGGCAGGTGGGCGAGCAAAGAGACCTATTGGGAGAGAAGTTCTCTGAGACTTAGATTTAGTTGAGACACAGGCTGAACTACATGACCACATAGAGGGTTTGACCCTAGGCATTCTGGATGTTCGGATCAAGGAGTTTCCTATGCAACTATAACGCCACACTATTGGCATTCTAAGTCATTGGATGAGACTTTACGGATGATAGCACAAGATGTGACCTATTATCATGAGCACCACAAGTATACTTAGATGTTTTCTGCATACATTTTGATTTTTTGGGTCAGATGACCAATTTTTGTCTTCGACACAAACTTTTGTAAAAACTTTCAAAAAAACTATTTGTTTTACTTTTAGAGTATTATTATGGTTATGTCATGCAATCCTATTCAACTGATGATGTGAATTGAAAATATTTACTTTACATATGTCGTAAATTTCTATTTAACACATAATTCGATAGAGAATCAATTAATGTGTTTAGATTTATGGAAATATACTAATATTGAATAAACTCAAAATACGTTTCTAATATATGAACTCTAAGGAACATGCCATGAATTGCTGGGTTTCTGAAGGTAAATGCTAGTAAGGTGTGGTACAACAAGTTGTGGGTCCAGTCTAATGATGATTCGATGTATGCCAAGTGAAATGGCATCAGAGGGAAGTTCAATCAATGCGCTATATTCAGCGATAGTTTTTGTTGATCGACCAATACAAATCCCTCTAAAACTCAAAAAATCACCGCTTGGAGCAAAAATGGCCCATGCTGCAAACGATAAGTTTTGCGTACTACAACTAGCCCCATCGACGTAACCAAAAAATGGTTCTGAAAACTTCGACATCTGCAAGAAATGCAAAGTGGATTACTTAACCAAATAAGAACTCTAAAACAAACACACACACACATGCAATCAAAGTATATATGCAGTGAGTTTTACTACACTTAACTAAGCATAGTAATATTTAAGATACAACTTGTTTCGAGGTTGTGATAGTGGAACCCCATCATAGTCCACTAACTTGTAGGCACCTTTCGTCAAAACACGCTTAACAATATAAGGGCCCATCTATAACGGTTCAAATTTTCCTGCTCCAAGTTTATCAGACTCATGATCATAAAGCAAGACCAGGTCACCTTCTGAGAAGATAAGAGGCTTGACATTTTTGTCATATTGTGCCTTAATATGTTTCTTATCCACTTCATTAGCCAATGCGGCATCACGATGGGTTTCATCCAAATGGATTAACTCTAAGAAGCGTGCTTCTTATTTAGAAGTGTTGGTAGCAAGTCAATTGCAAGTTTGAGAGATGAGATTTCACATTGAATTGGTAAGACTACTTCCAAACCATACACCAACTGAAAGGGTGTGAATCTGGTCACATTTCTAACCGAGGTTCGATTAAATTCCAATTTCTTTTATGAACTCCAATCATTCTTTGCAGCATGTGCTTAAGGACTTTGTCGATGGCCTCAACTTGTCCATTAGCTTGTGGGTAGGATGGAGTAGAACTATCATGTGATAGTCCTAACTTGGCGGTCAACTCAACCATCATGTGATTGCGAAAATATGATCCATGATCTATAACTATGGCTTGTGCTACACCAAACTTGGAAACCACATGGTTGAAGAAAAATAAAGCAGTCATTTCGCCACTATTGTTCAATGTTGGCATCGTCTCGGCCCATTTGGTAAAATAGTCAACGACGACTATAACATACCCATGCCCCTGGACGAGGTGGGGTTATGTGTCATAAAGTCAATGCCCCATTTGGCGAAAGGGCCAAAAAAAATGACTGGATGCAATGGTGTAGGTGGTAATCTAGTTTTTCGGTCATATATCTGGCATGCATGACAACTTATGACAGCAATAATGCAATCTTTGAATATGGTTGGCCAGAAGTAACCAACACGAAGAATTCTCTGCATAGTAGCATATCTAGATAAGTATCCACCACAAGCACCTGAATGACATGCATTTAAAGCTTTCTCGGCTTCCTCACGAGTGAGGTACCTACGTAAAATCATATCGACACCACGATGATAAATCATATCACCAATGATCAGATAATCTTTGGCTTGGTATCAGGTATGTCACTATTCAAAGTGAGAGGTATTAGGCTGGAAAGAATGGGTCTAGAGATAGACCAGTATATCTCCATACCATGGATCACTTGATGAGATAAGAAACATAGACTCATCTAGGATTGATGCTTCTAATGTTGAATCATTTGAGCATGAGGGAAGGTCGCAAAGTAACTCGGTGAAAAAAAGAGATTTCTTTGATTTAGATTTGATGAATTCCAAATCAAAATCCTGTAAAATAACTGTCCATTTTGAATATTTTCCCCCCAGCAATTGACATGACAAAATGTATGTCATAGGGTTGCAATCTGAACAATAGGAGTTTTACGAAGGAGGATGTAATGATGAAAGCTCTACACAGCTTGAACAACTGCCAAAGCTAACTTTTCGACATAGGAATACTTACTTTCTGTATCATTAAGATTAAAACTCAAGTAATAAATAGGATGTTCAATTCAACTTTCTTCTTAGACTAAAACCATACTAATGGTTGTATATGTAGTGGCGAGATACAGGTAATAGTATTTTTGATAGTTTGGGACATATATTAATGATGCTCTAGTCAGGGACTCTTTAAGAGCATCAAAAGAAGCTTGCATAACATGATTCCAATGGAAGGGTACCCCTTTCTTCAATATACAAGCAAAACCTTTAGCCAATTCAACATATTTTGGAATGAACCTCCTCATAAAGTTTTCCTTCCCTTGAAGTCTCAGTAATTGTAATAAGTTTAAAGGTGGGGGCAACTCAAGGATTGCCTAACCCTTAATTGAATCAAGTTGAATTCCATCTTTTGAGACCACGAATGCAAGAAATCGACTAGAGCTTACACAAAACACACACTTGTGTGGATTGAGTAGTATCTTGTAATATCAGCACCATAAAAATATTGCTCTCAAATGTTGCAGGTGATTAGTCTGCTTTTGTGAATGAGCAGGAAAATCATCAAGATAAGGTTGAACAATATGCTTGATGTCATGGAAGGCATAATTCATTTCCCTCTGAAATGTAGCCTCTGCATTCTTCAAACCAAAAGGTAACTTTTGATAAGCGAATGTGCCCCACAAATAAATAGAAGTTATTTTAGATTGGTCCTGTGGGCAAATATTGATTTGATTGTAGCCAGAAAATCCATCCATGAATGAGAAGATTTCACATCCAGCACATTCGTCAATAATCTGGTTGATAAAGGGTGTAGGATAATTGTCTTTTGGACATGCTTGATTTACATCCATATAATCGATGCACACTTGAATTGTCCCTTGTTCTTTCATAATTGGAATAATATTAGATACCAAATTGGTAAGAGGTACAAGGAAAATGAAGCCAGCATGCAAAAAAAATTCAACATCTTCTTTAATGGCAATGAATTTCTTTGGATGAACAGGTTGAAGCCGCTATCGTACTAGTTTGACATCAGGGTACATTTTAATTTCATGTTCAACAATGCTTGAGTCAATTCCAGGCATCTCCTCGTAAGACCATGCAAAAATATCTCTAAATTCACGAAAGGGAGCTTGCTAATTATCAAGTTCCAATGGAGAACAAGATTTGCCGACATGAATGTTTTCTACAATGTTAGGCTTGGTCAAAATGTTTATAGAAATAATTTCTTCTATGTTTGACAAATTACGCTCAGAGTCTACAGTATCTACTCTAATAGTCTAATTCGATAGGAAATCAATGATTGATGGGTGGTTTAGCTCATTTGAATAATCTTTGATGTCATCTAGAAGATGGGAATGAAGATGATAATCTTCCCATGGTTCCTCTCCTATCATCATTGATTGGATGATTCCTTCATCCGTAGAATGTATATGTGTGAAAGGATCTGAAGAGGTACCATATTCTAATGACCTATCTACCCATACAATTGTTGAGTGTGGATTTGGTTTTGTTGCATAAGCCTAAAAGATTGATCACTGTGATGATTCAATGGGGCTTAACAACATCACCTCAATATTACTATCAACTTCAACTTGGTTGGTAATCATCCTTAAATCAAATGAGGTGGAGAGAATCATGTTGCAAGTCTCTACTCTTGCCACTTCCACCAAATCAGATGGTGAAGGGAGGGTAAAAGTACCCATTATGGAAAGATCTTTAAAGAGACCTACTCCAACACCTTGAAGTGATAGCAGGGGTTCGTGTACCAATGGAATGCTTCTTGTAGCCTGTGAACTATTGGCAAAGAAGGCTAGCTGATCAATGACTATGATTCTACCCTTAAAAGGGAATGCAATAGTACGAAAGTACATGGAAACCATAGCAGCCATATCATATACCCAAGGCCTTCCTAGTAAAATGTTGTAATCGAGGGGTTCATCAACTACCTCAAATTCAACAGTAACCATTTTTCCCCCAAGTTCAATTTGCAGGTTAGTCAAAGTCCCACATGGAATATATGTTCTTCCATCAAAATCTTTCAACGTGGTGGGTGATCATGACAACAATGGTGAACCAAGTGTTTTCTAGTAGCTCATGGACATAATGCAAGTAGATGCCCCCTCATCAGTAATAGTTCAGTGAAATGTCTTATTGAGAGCTTTTACTTGGATTAGGAAAGCTAATTGTGCCAATAATTGTGGTGAATATCCCACACGGTTAAAAACCACAAGATTTGAATCTGTAGGATCTATTCCGCCTATTGCTGATAGTAAAGATTGCTTTTGGGAGGGACATTTTTGCAACACCTCGATTGTTGACATAGCAGAAGGGGATTGAGCAAGATCTTCCACTATGTTATAATTTTCAGCTCCTCGAGCCCGAGGGTTGAATGTTGATTTGTGCACAACTCCCTTTCATGGTTTTATTGTCAATTCAGGTACAATGGGTGGAACAACTTCAGATGAAGTTGAAGTTGAAGGATTAGGTTGATCAATGGCCTGATTATTCAACGACGATGGACTTCCATAACCTTTGTTTCTTGTTGACACTAAAACATCATTTTGTGTCTTTGTGATGGATAACATAAGTACTTGGGATGTGGAAGCATGGTTTGTTGCAACCAAATGTGTCTCTGGAGTTGGAAACGGATCAGTCAACACTATCGATGTGTTTGAAGTCTTTAAAAGTTTAGAGACCTCAAAGCGATGTGGACAATCTCTTGTTAAATGCTCATCATTACATATTAGACATGGATAACGAGGTTGCCTTGCCAAAGTAGTGGAATCAGATGATTTCTTTGGAGGGGAATTTTCTTGTTTCTTTTTGTTTTTCCCCTTTTTCTTGCTCGCTAGTTGCTTTGGATTTTTGCCTTTGTCAGATGACACAACATTAATCTTGGAGGCAAGAATATTTTCTAATGCATTGGTATTTTGATTGGAAATAGCAAGAGTTTGACCAGATGATCTTCCTATTGTTTGTGTGCTTGAAGAACCAATCACACCGTTGTTACCATGAGAGTCCTTACTTGATTGTGGAGGAGGAGGAACAGTGAAAGCTGGTCGACGTGCATTGGAAATTTTATCATAAAGCGTGTTGGATTGTGTGTAAATCAAATCCAAGTATCGGGCATGGGTGATAACTTGCTCTTCTGTGACAACTCCACCTTTTGCCACATCCTCAATGATTGATGACAACAAGGATTTTATGAACCACTCAGCTAAAAGGTGATCGGGAACATATGTCTTCACCATTCGACGAAAATGATGCCACTCATGAATATGATCTGATATATGGGTAGCAGTAGTCTATTTAAAGTTGGTTAGGAGTTTCGTTCCAATCTCATATCTAATAGGTAACTGGAAGTGGGTCAAAAATGTAGTGGTGAAAGTGGTGAAATTATCGAAAGAAACTCATGGTAATTAAATGTACCATTTAGTAGCTGGACCAGTAAGTGTTCTTTGGAAAAGATGATGTCTAACCAAATCATCATTTAAGGATTTTTATGAACACCACAAATGAAAGGTCATAACATGATTTGATGGGTCTTCTCCAAGATTTTTGTTAAATTTCGGAATGTCAGATGGTAACTTATGCGAAATTACAGACCACCAAGGTGCATATAGGATTGGATCATTAGTGAGCCAATTTAGATCTGGTAATTCTAAAGTTGCTACAAACATCAACTATCAATTCAAGTTAGGTTGAGCATACTTGAGATATGATGGAATTGCCTGAGAAATAGGTATTTGAATACCGACATAGCGGATCTGCATTTGGAAACCATGGTATGGTTGTTTAGCAAAACTAGTATATGGTGGTTGTTGATGACCAGGTTGAATGTGTGTTTGTCCATAACCTATAAAGCCTTGTTGATCAAGACCTTGGTAAGCTTGAGATTGACCAAAACCAGGTTGAGCCTGTGGAACAAGTCCAAACTGGGGTTGGAATTGCTAGAATTGGGGTTGTTGAAATTGAGGCTGCCATGGTTGTTGAATCAATTGTTGTTGTTGTTGGTGCTATTGTTGATTTAATGGTTGTTTTTGTCCATAAATGAAAGGTTGGCCAGGTTGTGAATAAACTATACCAGTGTAAGCCTAGGTCAGTCTAGATAAGGGTATACTAACCTGAGGTTGTTGCTAAACTCCATAAACAAGTGGTAGTTGTACAACAACTTGAGGAACTTGAACTTCTTGACTTAAAAGTTGTGATTGCAAGGTAGAAGGATTAGTTTATATTGGTTGAGATACAACATTTTCAACTTGTGACTATGGTACAGTAGTAACAACAAGTGTAGTGGGAATAGCTGACACAGTTTGCATTAGTTGTGTTGGATACACAAGCCTTGGTTGAACTGGCATTGTTGGCTGCCATTGACAAACTCTAATTCCAGATTGACTTGAATACTGTGGAATATTACCATATGGTAGACCCCTGAAATAAGGAGGATACAGTGAATAAGCATATAACTCTCCATATGGTGGCAATCTAGTATTTAATGGATACATAGGTCTTTGTTGACCAGATTGCCCAGCTTGATACTGATGTGCAGGATCAAACTATTCAGTTCTCATTAGAGAATAACCAAGTAAAATTCTAGTTGAGGACATGTGTTATAGACATTTTTGGGCACTTCAACCCCAATCATAAATGTCCATAAACTGACGGCTCCTAAGTCCCTAAAAGTGCTGCTTCACTGCCTAAAGGAACAAGGTCAGCTGATTACATCATCTCCCAGAAGTTCTCCACTGAAAACTGCTCATAAATGGTCAAAGCTAGACCATATTGAAAGCTCAACGTAGAGTGTGCGATGCATATCACCTTCCTAGTGTACAAGGTGCGATGCATACTGAATTGCTCCTATGTATGGTGCGATGGTCAGGAATGGACAAATGGTAGGGACAAAAATGCGAGGTGGAAGATCATGGAATCTTCTAGAAGCTTCCCCTCTGACACTTGCCTCTCTATTTTCGA
>APFE030609527.1:77593-167425 GCA_000404065.3 Pinus taeda | reverse complement strand
ATGCCAAAGTTACGACCCCGGGAAATTGATGTACCAATTTACCGAAAATGGGGCCCACAATTTGGCGTTTCATCTTCTAGGGTTAGGTTTTGGAATGTGAAGGGTTTTCCATTGTTTCTCAACAATAAATAGGCCTTCGAGCCTCATTGTAACATAGTTTTAAAACAGTTCAGAGGCATGTAGCCGCCACATCTCTTCTCAGAGATAAGCCACCATCGCCCTAGCTGGTTTATTTTCAACTCTGTTTGTAAGCATATTTCAGTGTTTTCCATTAATGAAATGAAGTATTATTTCCGCTGCATTTTTGTGTATATGGTTATCTCTGTATTTTTTTTGCGTTCCTGTTTAAATCCGGATCAAACGTCATAGACTGCTATCATCTCTTATGTTGCGTGCTATAGTGAGACTAATGGTGTCGGGGATCAAGGAATCCGCCTTGATGCGTGCCCCCCGGGAAAATCCTCATGAGTGACCCAACTTTGGGATCTGTCCTCATGACATTGTGATCTTCAAGGCCAAGGTGTTTCAACCTTTCCAACCCAAGTCACGGTGAGAATGCTAGTGGGTGAGATCAGGGACACTGTCCCACCCCTCCCATGTAGTTCCATCCACTTGTACAACCCCATCACCAATATGTGAGTCATTCGGACAAGCAAATAATATGTGCTTGCAACCACTAACATATCATCATAATATAGATAAACATATATAGTAGGTTTCAAAATTGACTTAGAATTTCAAGGATAAAATAATATAAATTTTCATCAAACCAGGTGTCGTCAACTCGTCATATGCGAGTGCCTCTGGTGGTTTCCTACCATACTCAATAATCATCAGTAACAAGGTTTCTCAGTGTTAGCCATTGTCATATTAACATCATCGTCATCACCTAGTCATTCGCATCATTGTTCATTGTGAACCAGAACTAATGCAAGTAGGTAACATAGGGGACACATCCATCATGGCTATCATCATCATAACATCAATGGAAACATACATATCCATCAAATCTATCAACATCGTAACATCAATAGAAAACATACCTATCCATCAAAGCTATCGACATCACGATATCAATAGAGAGCCTACATATCCTTTAGTGCTATCATCATCATAAATTCAATAGAGAACAAATATGACCATTTATGCCACAATCATCATAATATCAATAGAGAACATACCTAACCATAAATACTATCATCATCATAATGTCAATGGAGAACATACATAAACATCACAACCACTAATATCACAATCACTAATAACAGAGTCATGTGTCCGGATCCTCAACCTGAGGTCCTCAAATAATAAAGTATCTAAGATAACATCATATTAGGGTCAGGAAACCAGAGTGGGCACTACATAAAGGCACTCCAGGGGTCATATTGATGGAGTGCTTGACCAGATAGTGTAGAGGTACCCTTGTGGGTGAGTTGAAGGTGTCCCTTTACTCCTCTACAACCTTTTCCATTTTCTACTGCCATACGAAGGAGCCCTGTCTGGAGGCCATGGCCGCAATATTCTTCTTTCCTTGAGGGCGAATCATAGGGAAAACAAATTTCACAATCTAGATAATGATCTTACTACATTGCTTTGCAGTGATTAAAAACACATCGGTATGCGGTGCTACCTTTGGTATCATATACAACTTATTTCCCAAAGTAATAATGACAGTGCAAGGCCTAGACTCATACAGAACATGCCGCTTCCACAAGTATGGTTGTCCTAATAAAACATTACAAACTTCAATAGGAGCAACATCAAATAATACCTCATTTATGAATGGCTTGATGTTGTAGGGAAGGTGACACTGTTGGCTGACACAAAGATCTCGCCCTTGGTGAAGCCACCCAATGGTGTACAAATGTGGGTGTGGTGTGGTCAGTAGGCCCAACCGCTTCATGACATCTACTGAGATGAGGTTCTTTTTGTTGAAAAGTGTAACGAGGTTCAATCTTCATAATGACATACAATTGTGACTTTTGTAAATGATGTAATGAAAAAAATAAAATTATTATTGTAAGCCTTGCTTCATGGGTTTCCTGAGCAAGTGATTTTATTTTAGATGGCACCATTGAGAGCCTTAGGTTTTATCATTTAATTCAAAAAGTCAATGTTATGTATGAAGAACTCGTCTTGAGCATATGTCAAATAAATAGAAGTCTATGTAGCCCTCCAACGACAAGCACACAATCCTCTTCCTATGTTGGCCTGCAAAATGAAATAATGGCTCATGTCAGATCACTCAAGAAGGCACACTTATTTGAAGTATCATGTTAGCTTATTAATATGCACCAACAACTATAAATAGAAACTTCGACCTAGTCCATAGAGACATAATTTCAGCCATATCTCTCTGAAGTTCTTGGTGGTAACAAAAGTTTAGACTTCGCATATCTCTAAGAATTCGCGAGAATTGAAGTTCACATTATCCTTTGCATTCGAATGGGTAGTCATAGTATATAGTTTGGATGACAGTGCAGAAGAAAGTTCGAGGAAGGTACAACAATGAAGAAGTGAGGAGCTGACCTTAGTGAACAGAATTCAGATCTCTCTCTTTATATTTTGGATGGGTAGTGACACATGAGATAACAATTTAGAATGACAAAGTGTTGAAGGGAAATTAGATCCCTATAAAGAGGAAAGAAAGTTCGGATCACAATGACAATAATATATGAAGTGGATACAATCACAACATAGATGTTACCTTACAATACCTCTATCTCAGTGTTATATCAAGTGTAATAAGGTATTTTGACGACATGACAGTTCGTTGTGATGAGAAGAGATGATCTTAGTTTATGCTATGAAGAAGGTCGAAGTGGAAGAGAAGATGAGAAGATAGAAAAAGGACGTGTGTCTTGGTCTTGGAAAGGCTACTAGGTCAAGGGTCTTGGTCTTGGTGTTCGTCAATTGGAATCTTTATAAGAAGAATTTGAGCGGGTTTTCCTCTAAAAAAGAAGAATTTGAGCGGGTTTTCCTCTCAAAAAGTGAGAGGTTTTGGCCCTGGCTTGTAGCCTACATGATGTGTCTCTTGTCTATGTATGTTCATGCATTGGTTAATGTTTCATGAAGAAGAACACTAATAATATAACATGAAAAAGATCGTAATCTAAACAATTAAAAATCATTCACAAACAATCACTAATTGAAGAGAAATCACCTAATTCTAATGCCCTAGATTTCTCAACATGGTATTAGAGCTAAGGTGAAAAAGTAAAAGGAAGGGAATCTGATCAAAGAGACACTCAAGGATCGAGTTTCAAGAAAGGAATCTAAGTAAGTCAAAGGTTATTAAAGAAAAAGATCAAGATCTACATTGAAGAAGTAGTCTACAACAACAAAAGTTTTGGATCCTCATCAAGTTATATACAAAGCAAGATAACTTGAAATATTTTGAATATGAAGATCACATTATCTTGAATAAATTCGAAACCCTAGAAGCATTTATTATCTGCACTCATTCACTACCAAAGAAGGTGAAGTATTTTGAAGACAAAGAAGGCTAGAAGGCATTTCCATCATCTTCAAAAGCTACAAAGCAAGTTCCCTTTCATTGAAGCTAAAATCCTCTTCTTATCCTTGAAGAAGATCATCTAATGAAGCAACAAAAATAACCAGCAATAAAGAAAGCTAGATCTAAAGGAATTGGCATCATAAAAGGAGCAATATCCTTTATTGAAGAAAGTATTTTACATTTGGAAGAATATGATCCAAAAGGGAGCACCAATACATCTTCTTCAACCATCATGAAAGTTTTCAAGTTGAAGATTTCATCTTCACTTGTCAAGTAAGTATCTTTCATTCTTTGATCAAATTTGGTAAAATTATTTCATATTTGCAAGGAGATCTATAAGTTGGTTGGGTCATCAAAATTCCTTGCATGGAAAAAGGAGGATAGACATAGTCCTCAAAGAATGTGAAGTCATTAAACACATTATTAAAAATGTATCCTATGAATACATGGAAATGGATTCTTATGAAAGGTCCCCTCATATAGTAGTATTGGAGACATAAAATAGATGTATATTATAAGCTTGTAAGACTATTGTTTGAAGATGCGATAAAGAAGGTAACATAACTTAGATCTGATCTTCACAAAATTGAAGGTATCAAAGAATGAAGGGACATCTTCATAAGATCTCAACTGCGAGATCTGGGAGAGATGATAAGAAGATAATCATCATTGTTATAAACACACTAATTGATGAAAAAGGTAACAAATATCCATAGGGATAAGAAAGTTACCTCATTTGACAACTTGTTGTTTCTATGCAAGATAGAAGAAGACAAGTTGAGGGAAAAAAATATTGAAGGTTAAAGGAATCAAACATTTGCAGGAAGGAAAGGGAAGTTCGGAAAATTTGTTCCTCATAAAAGAAATAAGAGCATAACTGAGATTCAATGCTATGGATGTAAAAATTATGGACATTACAGGAAAGATTGTCCTAAAGAGATAATATCAAAAGAGGAAGAGAAGAAGCCCATATCACCAAAGAAGTGGAGCCGAAGATAAGAAGTCCAAGAAAAGAGGAAGTAAGAGATCTCTACTATGCTGATATAGTCTCCCTCACAAAAGGTCTTGTTATAGATCCTAAATCTTTTGTTATAGGATATGGCTATAATAAATAATAAGATGCATCGTGGCCATGGAAAATTTTAGGGGCTAATATTCGCAGATGGGCTAATTTTGCATGCTTTTTCCAAAAACAATATTCGTCGATTTCCATTTTCCAAAAATTAATTCGCCCAAATTTGATAGGATAAACTTATTTTACATTAAAAATCACCAAAAAATTATAGGGACTATCACCAAAACTTTATAAATTCTATTTAAAATCATTAGAAATTTGAATGTTTTTATAAAAATATCACCAAACATTTTACAATTTTCATAATAGGGATTAATAAGATTCACCAAGGTTTATAAACTTTTAAACAAATTTCCATCCTTAAAATTTTCCTTGATCGTGGCATCATGTGAGCATTAGAAACAAGATCTCATGACATCACCATTGGGTCACATGAAGGAGAGACGAAACACAATCCATGGCAGTCAAATATTAAGGATATAGATCTTGGGAACCTCATTTCAAACTTAAAGAAAGGAATAAGTCATCTAAGATAAGGCTCATCATACATCAAGACAAAAAGGAAACGTCTACCGGATAAGGATATAAAATATCCTCAAGATTCTTTGATGGAATCCTCATCGAAGGGTTAACTGATCTAGAAAGGAAGCAAGTGTTTCATCAGGGACTCCAACTTGTGGAGTTCATGGTATGATGATATGATGACATAAGAGATGTAGCAGATAAAGGGGTTGAAGATATTTTCAATCAAGGAAGTTGTTGAAAGAAGCCTAGATGACCTAAAGGTAAATGAGGTATGTATGATTGTATTTAATATTATAATGTCATGTCGTATGGTTGCAGGTAACTTGGATCACTACTTCTATCTTGAGAATCATGATCAAGGGGAAAATATCTCCTCCTATGAAAGGATGCAGGAAGGCATAGGTCACACTAGGTGAAATAAATATATTATGTCCTCATATGAATTATGAGGTGGTTGACTACAATTAAGGAACTATGATTGGAAGATCCTGGGAATGAAATGTGTGAAGAAAGAAAGGAAGGTATTGTGAGATATGCAACCATGGTAAAGGCAATCAACATCCAAAATACCAAGAAATATTTGACTAGGAAATCTCCCAGAAATATATGAAGACTCTGATGTAAGTCTGAAAAAATGGATACCCTTGATAATCGATGTATTTGGGAGATGTGTCAACATGCAGGATGTTGATGCACACTAGAAGATGTCATGATGAAATACCATCACAAAGGTAATTTTGATTTAAGTGTTCATTTCTTGTTTTTGAACAAATATCTGGATGGCCTTATGCAGGACTTCTAAAGGGAAGAACCATGGATGACTTCCAAGAGGACCATATAGAAGGATTTAAGATCCTTTCGAAAATATGGCATGAAGAAAGAAACATGACATGAAGCAAGGTCAGATGAAGATTGATGGATCGCTTTTTGATGAAAGGAATGATGACATGATTGAATATTGGATGAAAGTGATGGATGGTCTATGCCCTATGTAGAAGACACAAAAGATGAAGACTCCTGGAAAAAGAAATTCATGACATCCAAGGATGGATCTCTTCAAGCAATTGGTCGAGGAGATTTTGTAGCTCCCTAATTAAGAGGGAGCTTGAAAGCAATTTTCTTACTTGTATGAAACTTGGAAATTCCTATGCCAAGAGGGAGCTTAGGTACATTTCTTCGTAGGAATGAGTACATTCCATTATTGGAATTGATATCCTCCCTAATTGAGAGGGAGAAATAGACACATCATACTGGTCTTCACCTGGGAAGACAGAATGGAGGATTGGCTAATCATCTGGCATCCGATACTCTTTGAGGATGAGATAGGGAATCCAAGGTAAGACTAGTCGTGGATCGATATTCTTTAAGGAATGGCTATATAAGATAAGAATATTACAAATAAGGTCATACTTTGGGAACACCCGAGTGGAATATGTACCTTGAGAGACAATGATTATGGTGTTTATGAATCATTGGTCTCACCAGAATTCTGCTCTGATCACATGGATAGAGCTGTTAGTCAGAGCCTTCCTATGTGACAATGTTGGTTGATATGATGCTAGACAAATGGGTTACCAATATGATTCTTTTTATGAGAAATTCTTCAGATTGAGAATGACCAAGTACCATTATAAATACCTCCCTAGTTAAGAGGGAGTGTTGAAAAGTATAACTAGGTTCGGTCTTCATAATGACATGTAATTTTGACTTTTGTAAATGTTGTATTGAAGAAAATAAAATTATTATTGTAATCCTTACTTCATATTTTTCATGAGCAAGTGATTTTATTTTAGATGGCTCCCATTGAGAGACTTAGGATTTGTCTTTTAAGTCAAAGAGTCAATGTTATGTATGAAGAGATCTTCTTGAGCATATGTCAAATAAATAGAAGTCTATGTAGCCCTCCAACAACAAGCACACAATCCTCTTCCTATGTCGGCCTGCAAAATGAAATAATGGCTTATGTCAGCTCACTCAAGAAGACACACCTATTCGAAGTATCATGTCAACTTATTAATATGCACCAACAACTATAAACAACAACTTTGGCCCAGTCCACAGAGACATAATTTTGCTCATATCTCTCTGAAGTTTTCGGTGGAAACAAAATTTCAGACTTTGCATATCTCTAAGAATTTGCAAGAGAGGAAGTTTGGATTATCCTCTGCATTCAGATGGGAAGTCATAGTATATAGTTCAGATGATAGTGCAGAAGAAAGTTTGATGAACGTACAACAACAAAGAAGTGAGGAGATGATATTAGTCAACAAAATTTGGATCTCTCTCTCTGTATTTAAGAGGGGAAGTGACACATGAGATAACAGTTTGGAATGAAAAATTGTTGAAGGGAAATCAGATCCCTCTAAAGAGGCAGCAAATCTCGGATCACAATGACAGTAATATATAAAGTGGATACAATCACAATATATATGTTATCTTATAGTACCTATGTCTTGGTGTTATATCAAGTGCAGTAAGGTATTTTTGATGACATGACAGTTCATTGTCATGAGAAAAGATGATCTCATTTTATGCTATGAAGAAGGTCGAAGTGGAAGAGAAGACGAGAAGATAGAAAAAGGATGTGTGTCTTGGTCTTGGAAAGGGTACTAGGTCAAGGGTCTTAGTCTTGGTATTCGTCAATTGGAATCTCTATAAGAAGAATTTGTGCAGGTTTTCCTCTAAAAAAGTGAGAGGTTTTGGCCGTGGCTCATAGACTACATGTTGTGTCTCTTCTCTATTTATGTTCATGCTTTGGTTACTATTTCATGAAGAAGAACAGTAATAATCTAACATGAAGAAGATCCTAATCTAAAGAAGTAAAAAGCATTCACAAACAATCACTAATCAAAGAGAAATCACCTAATTCTAGTGCCTTAAATTTCTCTACACTTTTGGCTCCCGTTGTCGAAAATGAACTAAAACGGAGAACCCTTCACCCACATCTATGAGTGGAAGGGTCCCTCCCCATCTTGTGGATCTTCAGGCTCATCATTCTGGATCTTGGTGGTGGCAACAGTGGCACTAGGCTCCGCATCGATAATATGCTTTTCGTTGTCATTCACTTTGTCAGTTTCTGGCTCAGAGTTGGAACATGCATCTGATTCAGAAGTCTTCAGCTTGGCCACCAGTGACTGCTTGGATCGACACTCACTTGTGTTATGAGTGGAGATATTATGGAACTCACACCGTTTCCTTGTGTCCTTATTTATCTTCGCAATGTTTTTCTTTTCTTACGGCTTTGGCAGGTTGTCATGGGTCACCCTATCTTGGCTTTGTCCTTTGTTCTGCGGTTTGGGGGAACCTTTCCCTTGCTTTAGATTCATAGATCCAAAGTTTTGCTTCTTCTATTTGAATTTCTACTCGATTATGATAGCGTATCAATAGGTGACTCCAAGCGAGGAGATGTATAGGTAATCCATCTCATCCTGGATGTACTTGTGTAGACAACTGCAGTACTTGAGTACCAAATTCTGCTTAGAATTCTTAACACCCAACTTCATGCAAAGGGTATGGAAAACATTTGTGAGCTTTGGCAAATCTTTATCCCTTCCCTGCCGCAACGTGGTCCAATTTATGTATTTATGTATTTATGTATTTATCTTCATAACTCCCGACAGGGTAATATTGTTCCTTGATGTCATCTTGGAAAGAATTCAAGTGGGTGGGCTGAAAACAATGAGGATTTCCTCTCGTCCTTTTGCTCACAGTAGGTTTCCCATCAGTCCTTGACATGTGGGTTGGATTTGAGGAGTGAAAAATTAATATTTTCCTGATTGGAAAAGTCATGAACTGAAAAATATCCTGCCAACAAATTTAACCATCTATCTACAGCATTTGCATTTATTTGTCCTTCAAATATGGGAATTTCAAAGTTAACTTGCACCTTAAAAGGAGTGGCGCCTCCAAAGTGGTTGCTGGATGAAGACGCGTCGCTTGTGGGTAGTTGTCGAAGGATTTGGGAAAATTTATCCATCATCACGTTCCTTTGTCGCTCGAGGGCTTCCTCAAGCAATATTTTGAAAGTATCTCCTGCCCGCTCATATGTATTTTCTTCTGCCATGAGAGGCCGCCGAGGTTTGCGAGCCTGGTCTTGCATAGGTTCAACCAATTTGAGCTTTAACTCCTTATACCCTGACCTCGTTGGGGACATGCAAATAAAAATAGAGAAAGAGCAGACCGCTCTGATACCACTGATCCAGACTTATGTAGGAATGCAACAAATGTAAATGTACACATAAACACAAAGATGCAGCGGAAATAAAACTTTATTTCATTAATGTCAAAGCACTGAAATATGCTTACATACATAAATGGAAATAAACTAGCGTGGACGATGGTAGATTATCTCTGAGAAGAGATGTGGCAGCTACATGCCTCTAAACTGTGTTACAATGAGGCTCAAAGTCCTATTTATTATTAAGAATCAATGGAAAACCCTAAACATCTAAAAACCTAACCCTAGGAGATGAAGCGCTGAAACTGTGGGCCTCGTTTGGGTAAATTGGTACATCAACTTCCCGGGGTCATATCTTTGGCATACGATCTCCATTTGGCTATCATAATACCTCATTTCGAAGATGTCGAAGAAGAGGCCAAAAAAATGGGAAATCGTGTTTGGGACTTATCCAATCTCTCCATTTTCCCTAAAAACATCTTTTAGTACCTCAAAATGGCTCTAGAAGTTTAGGACCCAAAAAACTACCAAAAATAGTAAGTTGTGCTCCAATTAAGGAAACTGAAAAGAAACAATTGTGGGGGTCCAAGTGGAATAGGCGGGTGGTCACCAATATCCACCTAGATAAAATTATTAAGGAAGGAGAGAAAAATGTGAAAATCACTCATGGATTATTACTTCTTAGATTCTCATTTGGTGCAAAAGTATTAAAGCACAAGTGATGATAATCCACTAGAAACTTAGGCAAGTCATTGTTTTCACCGACCTGGCCTTACATTCTCACTTTACACTAATGAAAATTATAAGCCTAGCCTAGGGGAACTTCCCTAATCCTAAGTAATTCTAATTATTGTAGTGAGCGAAGGAAAGTGTAGCTTAATTAATTTTTTGGTTTAATATTTGACAATGGATGACTTATAATTAAATCAAAGTTAAAGTATTTCTCAAGAATAAATTCAAATTGATCTAGTAGTGGGTGTAATGTGTTTAATCGTGACTTATTCTTCCAAAAAATGAGTTAACTTGAAACTATGACATGTTATAAATTGGGTTTGTATCAAAATTGTGGGTTAGCATCAATAAAGACTTAATTGAATTTTCATCTTAAGCCACCATAAATCAGTTTCAAAAATAAAAATTTATAATTTAATTAAAGGCTCCGTGAATAAAGAAAAGTGGAACTTAATTATGCATTCACCACAAGAAAGTGCTTATTATGTTGAAATTTCTAGGTTTAAATAATCCCTTATGTGGCTATATGTAACAATTATGAGATAATGCTTAGCAAGTCATTTACCATGAGAGTAATTGTGTCATTCACAAGATTGTAAGTTTGCAAAAGGTGAATTATAGATATTTTCTTATCAAATGATTTTAGAATGAACTTGATTCATCCAAAAAATTTAAATATATTATAAGACCAAAATTGGAAAAGTCACTTATGTGCTCCCTGAGATTATTAAGACTTATCCAAAGTTAAAAAATCAATTCCTTGGTTTGTATTATGTGCTACAAACTATATATCTGAATCATATTTTTTATGCTACTTTCCTGAGAAGTGTGACCAAGTGCTTATCAAACCATGCATTTTCCTATTACTTGTGTTCAAACAATGAAAGATGAACTTTAGCCATAAGAGAATGTAAATAAATTTAGCAATTGCTTGGAATGAACCTTATCAAGAATATTTCCAACTTTCCAATCAACTCGTAATTTGTCTCCATTCTAATGTGAAATACCCATGAACAAAAGTATGACAAGATGAATCTCAAGTGGTTATTAGTACTTCACACTTTTATTCACCCTTAAATATTATGAAGGATTATTAAGATCTATTTGGAGTAAATAAACCCAAGTAAATTTCATATTTTAATTAAAGAACCAATGCAAAAATATAAACCATCAATTAATCTAGGGAAAATGAGAGGAAAATAATGAAAGATATAGGCTAAGAGACCATACATTTCTCTTTAAGTTTAGAAATCTTATTAGTTATGGGGAGCCTTTAATTATGTATTTCAAATCTAATTATATCCCTATTTAGAAAATTAAAAATCAATGAACAAAAGGGATTAGAATTAGAGAAAATTTTCAAATATTTAAACTATGAAAACTAAACATTTTCTCAAATAACAAGTTGATTTACCAAATAGATGATTAAAAATGCACCAAATAACTAATTAGCATGTTTGATCTTAGGATATATGTGCTAAAAAAATCATATTTTGATTAGCTGAAAGAGAAAATTGGAAATTGTGGGTTGGGAAATAAAAGACTAGTTTCTAACTCCACCTAGATTATGGAGTCAACCTTGATGTTAATGAGGACTTGTCCTTTGTGAATATAGGGATCTGCAAGAAATCACTATGATATGCTCTACAAAACCTCAATTAGAAACCTAGAAAATGCAAGCATATGAGGAAACAAGACACTTAAATAAATACTTTTAAAACAAAAACTAAGGTAGTCTCTACTCTAAAATTGATTATAAGGACAAAGCATCTAGTATAAACTTAAAATCAAGTAACATAAAGAGAAAGAATACAAGGAAAATATTACCACCTTAATCACCCCAATGTAGAATATGGTTATTTGTTTCCTTATGTTGTTTTTATCATTCATAGTTCTACAAGAAACTAAGTTGTGATGGTTCATCTAGTACAAGGATTCCTCGAGAATAATATAAGTAAAAAAGAAAACTAAGGAAAAGACGATATTTTCCAACAAAAATACAAGGACAAACATGTTCTAATTTATAGATGAAGAGCTCAACAACCTCAATAAAATAATAATAGATGTGTAACTAAATGTCCTCAAAATAGAAAATCCTCTAACTAACTAGAGAGGATGACGTAAAACATAATAAAAAATGGTGGAATATAGGCCACATGTACAACAAGATAAGATAGACATCACAACCAAGTGCGTTCCCTCCTCAAAACAACGAGTGGATATGGTCAAATCACAACCCCAGTAAGGTTAATCCAATCATCATGCAACAGACCCTCCTCAAAATAGAAAAATATCGCTTCACACATTTGGATATGGTATAAGGAATAAATGTGCCTCCTCAAAATTCTTAAACTATTTCAACAACCCACATGTGTGAGAGGAAGGTGCTCAAGGAAGCGTTGTGTCCCCAATAAATACTCCAAAAAAGTCATGCATGTACTAATAAATGAGGGTGCTCTCGAAAAAATGTGTTGTAACTATATCAACTAACTCAAATAACTAGAACTTATTAAGTGATATGTTAGGAAGGTGATCTAGGTGGCCACACGCCTATTCCACTTGGACCCCCACAATTGTTTTTTTTAGTTTCCTTAATTGTAGCTCAATTTACTATTTTTGGATGTTTTTCGAGTCCTGAACTTCCGAAGCCATTTCGAGGCCATAAACGTTTGTTTTTTTTGGAAAATGAAAAACCTGTGGAATTCGATAAAGTTTGCAGTCTAAAATTGTATTCTTTGGATATATCTTTCTAATGAGGTATCGTGTGCATCAAGCAAAGATCGTATTCTTAATTTACAACCCCAGGAATTTGATGTACCAATTTACCCCAACAGAGCCCATAGTTTTGGCGCTTTGTCTCCTAGGGTTAGGATTTTGGATGTTTTTGGGTTTCAATTATTTCTTAATAATTAATAGGCCTTCGAGCCACATTGTAACATAGTTCAGAAGGCATGTAGTCGCTACATCTCTTCTCAGAGATAAGCTACCATCACCTGACCTAATTTATTTCCATTTTGCATGGAAATAATTTTCAACACTTTGTTATTAATGAATTGAAGTTATGTTTTTGCTGTATCTCTCTATTTTTGTTTATCTCTACGTTTCTATTTATATTTGTATTTCATTTCCATCCTTCATAAATTTGGATCAGTGGTATCAGAACAATTTTATCTTTTTTTTTTTTTTTTCTTTGCATGTCCCTAACGAGGTTGGGGTATAAGGAGTTAGGGCTCAAATTGGTTGAACCTTTGCAAGACTAGCCTCGCTGCGTTGACCCCAATGGCATCTCATGGTAGAAGAAAAGAAAGATGAGGGAGCGATAGATCCTTTCAAAATATTACTTGAAGAAGCCCTTGAGCAACAAAGGAATGCAATGATGGACAACCTTGGTCAGATCCTTCAGCAGATGCCCACAAGCGACACATCCTCATATAGAAACCACCTTGGAAGCCCCACTCCCTTTAAGGTACAATTCAAATTTGATATTACCATATTTGAAGGCCAGATAGTTCCAAATTCCATAGATAAATGGTTAAATCTATTAGAAGGATATTTTTCGGTCCATGATTTTTCCAATAGGTAAAAGGTTACTTTTGCACTCCTCAAAGCCACTCCGCACATCAAGGATTGGTGGGAAATCTACTATGAGAAGAGGGATGAGAGGGAACCCTCACCATTTTTAGCATAACCCACTTGAACTTTTTTCCAAGACACCTTCAAGAAACATTATTACCCTATTGGGAGATATGAATATAAGTACATAAAATGGACCACATTGTGGTAGGGAAGGCTTCCAAGATGTGGCAGAATTCAAAAATACTTTTCATACCCTTCACATGAAGTTGGGTATCAAGGATTCTAATCAACATTTGGTACTTAAGTACCACAACTATCTACACAAATACATCTAGGACGATATGGAGTTCCTAGACATCTCCTCCCTTGGCACCACCTATCGATACACTGTCAAGATCGAACAAATTTAGACAAAATAAGCGAGACTTTGTATATTCAAATCCAAAGCAAGGAAAAGGCACCCCAAACTGCAGAACAAAGGAAAAATCCAAGGAAGCATGACCCGGGACAACCCGCCAAATTCGCAAGCAAAGAAAAAAACCATGAGACAAAGAAGGACACAAGAAAGTGGTGTGAGTTCCATAAGAGCCCCACTCACAACACAAGTGAGTGTCAAGCCAAGAAGTCACTAGTGTCCAAGTTGAAGGCTTCATAGTCATATGCATGTTCCAACTATAAGTTAGAACCCGACAAGGGGAATGAAAAATGGAAGCATATTATTGATGCAGAGCCCAATGTCACCGTTTCCACCACCACGATCCTGAATATTGAGCGTAAAGATCCAGAGAAAGGGGAGTGTCTCTTCCACTCGCAAATGGGGTAAAGGGATCTCCACTGCAGTTTATTCTTGATGACAGTTGCCAAAACTATACACCAAACCCACAACTATACACCATCTAGTGGCTTTACCAAGGATACAATCTTTGTGTCAGCCAACAGTATTGCCTTCCCTACAACATCAAGCCCTTCACAGATGAGGTACTGTGTGATGTTGTTCCTCTTGAAGTTTGTGATGTATTATTAGGCTAACCATACTTATGGAAGCATCATGTTGTGTATGAGTCAAGGCCTCACACTTTTATTATTTATTTGGGAAACAAGTTATACAGGATACTAGAGGTAGCCCCGCCTACTGCCATATCTTTGATATCTGCTAAGAAATGCAGTAAGATCATCTATGAGATTGAGAATTTTTTTTCCTTTCTTATTCGCTCTCAAAGTAAAGGGAATATCATGGCCACATCCATGGCCCTTGGGAAAATTTCCTCTACACAGCAGAAGCAGGTGGATAAGATCATGGCGGAATACAGGGACATCGTCTCCTCACCCATAGGGTTACCCTTGCACTTTTAGGTCAAGCATTCGATCCATATGACCGCCGGAGCACCTCTACCCAACTAGACGATATACCACCACTATATTATGGAAAATGAAGAGATCAAGTAGCAAATCCAAGAGTTTCTTCAAAAGGGGCACATTTGACTAAGTTCCTCACCCTGTGGGAGCCTGATTGTACTTGTATAGAAGAAGGATGGGACATAGAGGCTCTGCATTATTAGGCACTAAAAAAAGTCACTGTTAGGAATAGGTATCCAATCCAATAGATTGATGAACTTCTAGAACAACTAAAGGGAGCCAAGTATTTCAGTAAGATCGGTATGAAGTCCGAGTATCACCAAGTTCCAATAGAGCCCATAGAAGTATGGAAGACCACCTTCAAATTCAAGGAAGGCGTTTTTGAATAGTTGGTCATGCACTTCAGGTTCATACATTCCCTTGATACTTTTACGAGGCTAATGGATGACATTTTATGGCCCTTCACCAGCTCATTCATGGTTTTTTATCTGGATGACATCCTCATCTTCAACAGGACTTAGGAAGAGCACTCACAACACATTTAGCAGGTCCTTCAAACCCTGTGACAACACAAACTGTGTGCCAACTATGGATAAATGCACCTTTGGCATCATCCAGGTCTAATATCTAGGTTACGTCATAGATGAGTGAGGCATGCATGTGGATCTGGCTAAGATCCAAGTCATTTGGGATCGGCCATCTCTGACCACTCTAACAGAGCTTCACAAATTTTTTGGCCTTGCAAATTTTTATCGAAGGTTTGTGCTGGGATTCTCCCATATCACTTGGCCCTTGAGTCAAATTATCAAGGGCAGAGCGAAAGAAAATTTTTCTTGCTCTGAGTCTTAATATAAGGAATTTTTTGAGCTAAAGCACCACCTCTGGTCTACACTAGTACTCACATTGCCAGACTTGCAACAACCATTTGAAATTGAGACAGATTCCTCTGACTATGTTATTGGTGTAGTCCTCACCCAACATGGGCATTTAGTGGCCTATATTAGTGAGACACTTTCTGATACAATTCAAAAGTACCCCACCTATGATAAAGAGATGTATTCTATCATGAAAGCTTGTCAGTGATGGAAGCATTACATTCTATGGAAGGAGATGGTCATCCACACCGATCACCAACCTCTTCAGTTTACGCAAACATAAGGGAAGTTGTAGAATGATCACTACCACAAGTGGTCTACATATATGCAACAATTCCACTTGAACATTAACTACAAAAAGAGAAACACCAATCATGTTGCAGACTACCTTAGCCATCCCCCAGTTGCAACAATGACTATTGTTCTCAACTCTTATGGCCACGAGACCTCTGGATAGCCGTAATTGTACAAAAATGATCCTGATTTCACCTCCACATACCAAATGTTAGTGGATGGCATGAAAATTCTTGCTTTCCACCTCTAGGATGCATTATTATGCTACCTGGGCCACCTTTTTGTTCCTTCAAGCAAGTGTCCCAAGTTGATTTGGGAGGCACGCTACAGTTGGGTCATAAGACACCTTGGTGTAGAGAAAAATATGGTCGTATTACAAAAGTACTTTTATTAGCCAAAAATCTGATAGGATGTTCGGAAATATATCAGATCTTACACTTCATGGGCCATCACCAAGCCAACATCAAGAAAAAAGGCTTGTACACTCCTTTGCCTACTCCCAACTAGCTTTGGAAATCCATCTCCATTGATTCTCAGTCTAGCCTCCCTTCTAACAAGCATGGTAATGACTATGTATTTGGGGTCATGTACACATTTTCTAAGATGACTATATTAGCGGCCTACAAGAAGAGTATTACAAAAGAGGACACTGCTAAGATCTTATTTGAATGAGTGTTGGTACATTTTGGGATCCCACAAATCGTTATATTATATTGTGATAGCAAGTTTTTGAGCACATTCTGGTCGAGCCTCTGGACTGTTGGGTGTGTGTTATATTCTTTCCACAACTACCTCACATGCGGGGGGGTAGTTGCCTCCCTTGACGGGGGGTATCAGGGTCTAGGTAAGCACCCTGGGAAATTTTTTTTGGACCCTATATTAGGTGGACGGAACTACCTAAGGTTTTGTGCATGGATTCACACATGGTTTTGAGCATGATGGATTTTTTTCCATGGTATTTTGTAGATTCGTTCAAGGGAACTACAGTTATGTTCTAATCCAAGGTTAATGGGTTAGGGTTTATGGATGCTTCGACATGTATATATGTATTGTAACATTGAAAGGAATATAATGAAAAATCAATTTGGTAGTCCTGGTTTTGGGATCCAGGGGAAAATATCTATGTATATATGTTTTATGTTTTATGCTCTTGCCATTGTTTATTTTCTGTTTTTTAGAATTCATATGCAGGTAATTTTTGTACGAGGTTAAAAAATACATGGACACTATTGTACACCAAGCTCACCAAATCAACTGCATTCCATCCCCATACTGATGGCCAAATATAGGTCATCAAGAAGATGATAATGCACATATTCCATACGTATAACTCCAAGCATCCACGAACCTGGGATGAGAGCCTTCCCTATGTGAAAAAAAACTATAATAGAGCTCTCCATAGCTCGATTGGTCGTAGTCCCTTTTAATTGGGTATGGGATTTTGACCATTGTGTCAAATTGATGTTGCCATGCCTCATTAGACTACACAGACAAAATCCACACATGTATAGTCAGAGGTTGATAAAGCAACCAGATTTATTGAACACATCCAACACATCCTCCAGCAGGTTCATGATATCTTGGAGAAGTCCAATGCCAAGTACAAGTAGAGACATCATCAAAATCGAGTGCCACACAAGTTTTAGGTGGGCGAAAAAGTTTGGTTGCATTTGCAGAAAGAACACCTTATTGGAGCCCATCTAAATCTAAGACCACTCTAATATGGGCCCTACACCATTACCAAGGCTATGGGAGACAATGATTTTGAGATCAACATTCCCCCATTACTTAGCCTGCATCCATTGTTCAATGTGGATTGACTTTGACCATACCTTCCACCATTACTAGACACATTAGACATTGCAGAACAACTCACACCAAAAGAGCTAAACCCAGAGTGCATGTTACAAGCCACAACTGATCAACTCATGGACATGCAGATTAAGAACACTCACCAATAGAAGATCCAACTGCATCAGATTGTAAATTAGGTCAACTCTAGCACTAAGGAAAGTGGCTCACCAACAACCAAGTTCAACAGAAGTTTGCCCATTTCATGGAGACACTCAACGCAATGGGGACCATTGCTTCTTAAGGGGGGAGGGATGATCTAGGTGGATATTGGTGGCCACCCACATATTCCACTTGGATCCGTGCCATTGTTTCTTTCAGTTTCCTTAATTGTAGTACAATGTACTATTTTTTGCAGTTTCTCGAGTCTTGAAATTGCAGAGTCATTTTGACGCCCTAAACGGCATTTCTTTGGAAAATGGGAAAATTCTAGTCTATTGAAAACATTTTCAATCGAAAATTTTAGTCCTCAAATTGATGTTTCTAACGAGGTATTATGCGTGTAAAATGAACATCATATGCCAAAGTTACAACCTCGGGAAATTGATGTACCAATTTACCCCAACAGGGCCCACAATTTTGGTGTTTCATCCCCTAGGGTTAGATTTTTGGACATTAGGGTTTTCCATTGATTATTAATAATAAATATGCCTTTGAGCCTCATTGAAACATATTTTATAAGGCATGTCATTGCCACATCTCTTCTTAGAGATAAGCTACTATCGCTCGAGCTAGTTTATTTCCATTCTGCATGGAAACAATTTTTTGCACTGTGTTATTAATGAATTGAAGTTATTTTCGTTGTATTTCTATGTTTCTATTTACCTTTGTGTTTCTTCTTATATCTATATTTCATTTCATTCCTTCATAAATATGGATAAGAAGGTGGGTGATCTCCTTCAATATGCTCCACATCCACTCAAAGAGATGCTTTAGGAGGCACATGTGGTTATGTAGGTTTTAACCCTGTACAAAAATTACCTGCAAACAAATTCTTAAAAACATAGAATTTACAATGGCGATAAACACAAAACAAATACACAAATATTTTCCCCTTGATCCCAAAATCGGGACCACTGGATTGATTTTTCATTATGTTCCTTTCTATGTTACGATACATATTGTATATGTCGAAGCATTCATAAATCCCAATCCATTAATCCTCGATTAGAACATAACTGTAGTTCCCTTGACCGGATCTACAAAATACCATGGGAACAAAACTATCATACCCAAAACCATGTGCAAAACCCATGCACAATACTGTAGGTAGGTTTGCTGACCTAATATAGGGTCCAAATAAATTTTCTCGGGGTGGTGCCTAGGACCCTGTGTAGGGGGGTTGTGCTCGGCGCAATGAATAAGAGGGGTTAGTCCCCCCCTGTGACCCCCTGCATGTGCGACTAGTCATTGAAAGAATATAACACACACCCAATACATTGAATGTTGATGTGGAATCTCTGTCAGAGTGTCAAATACAAAATGTAAAAACTCCCAAGGTAGGCACACATATCCCAATGTATATATATGGATACCAAGCTATTGCCACAAATACCCAGGTGGATACACGAATATATAAATGCAGTGTCATGGATCCTAATACAAGTGCAAAAATCTCAAAGCAAGTATATATATCCTAGGGCATAGATGTAACTCCTAAAGTAAGTACATGGATCCCAATGCAAGACACCTGTTTATAGTGATGATTTAAGACTTTGTATAGCGTGTCATTAAATAGTGCACATCAAGTGACATACTCTAACTACAACATAGATTATCTAATTTTTACAATTTGCCTAAATTTTCCCATTATAAAGATAACCTTAACCTTTATTATATGTGACAAACCCTAATACAAAGAGGTGTTTCCTAAGATACTAAGTTAGGAATACGTGATATAATGGAATGTGATGTTAAGGGAGGGATGTTATGTGAATTGAAACTCATAGCCACACACTAGGTCCTTAATGATATTTATCCACATGAGTGCCCTAAAAGAGAGAAAGTGCCTTAAAATTGAGTTACCATTCATTCACATTGTGTCTTGCTACCCCTTTTCTTTCTTTTTTGTTTTTTATTTAATCCTTTTCTTTAGATATGCATCACTAAGCATGGGATATGAGACATTGGTCTTATAGAGAGGTGACATACCTTAAGCTTTATTATTTGGATTTTCATTGTAATAACTTCACCATCTATCTTATGGCTCTCAAGGTGAGGCTTTGCTACATGGGACTAATAAAGGTAGACCTTGATATAAGACATAAAATCAACAATGAGTGGCAATATGATGAATGCATATGGATGTGAATGGGAGGACGAAAGGGTGTATAATATTGTTAGGGGACACAAACATGCCATGCCTACCTAGGTATTTAGTATCACAACATGATGTGATAGATGACAACCCTTATCTAAAGGAAAATTATGCCCCCCTTGGTATAACGAGGAAAAAAATAAACTTTTGAGTATTATAACGAGTTATTAGATTATACCTAACATTTATCATGGTCATGACCATTTAAGAAACACTAACATCACAATGAAACGAGAACCATGTAACAACCCTTGGTTGATTTTCCAAGTAAATAAAATAATACCAAGGTCATGGGACATGTATTCCAAATTGAATGGTGGGAAGACATTATAATGGGCATCGCTTATGGTTTATTAATGGCTATGGAAATTGGAAAAGGAAAAGAGGTAATACATGGCATTTAATTAATGAAATAAAGGAAAATAGGAGAAAAGGAAGATGAAGAAACACAAATATGCACGCAAGGGAAATTATAGAGAAAATGAAGGAAAATGAAAGAAAAGGAAAAAGGAAAGGAAGAGACATGAGACACCAATGATAAAAGGCATCATAAAAAAAAAAATGTTTGATTATTTTAAGGAATAGGGATATAAGAGAAGAGAGAGGGAACACTTAGATAAAAGCAAGGAAGCAAGAAAAGGACAAGTAGAGGAAAGCAAGGGAGCATAAGGAAAAGTTGGAAGAGAAACTACAACATAAAAACATTGTAGGTGACATGTTACATTTGTGATTTCATTGCTGAAATTTGAATGCATGGTAAATTCATGTGGTTATTTGGTTATCTTGTTGTCATTGGCATGAGATTTTCCTGGATTGACAATGGTTTCAACCTTGCCTTTCCATTTCCTAGATAGTCATGATGTAGTGGATTCTCTATTTTTATTAAGCTTTGGATGGCCTGTGGACTTGGATCCTGGTTGAGATAGTCTTAGGAAAATTCCCAAGGGTCAAGGGTGCAAATGGGATTTCTCCTGGAACTATTGACAAATGGGTGGAGATAGGAAAATTCATTTGGAGTTAGTGAAGGAAGTCAGAGGCATCCAAGATTTTTTGGTATTAGTGATTTTTGTACTAGTTTAGGTGAAATAAATATGGTTGAGGGTTGAGGTAATTTGGCCTCTAGAAGCCCTGGTTGGTTCTATTTTGGTTTAACCTATATGATCCCACATTCATGCTTGGAATATGGCACAAAGGTGATTGAATGAAAGAGAGATTTGGTTCAACCCAATCTATGGTTAGGTGGTATGTGCAAGTCCTTGACTTGGTTGGATTTTCATATTTTAATATTAGTAATTTACTATTGTAATCAATGAGAACCATTATTGGTTATTATGTTGACCTTATGGTTGTTTCTTCATGGATTCTATTATGGTTATATGATGGTTATAGGCATGGCTAAAGGATGTGCTATTGCTATGGATCTTGTTCATGATTTGATAAGTTATTGAATGGTTAATGAATGCATGGGCTAACAAGTGTTGTTGCATCTAGATTGAGAGGGCACTGAGCCTTCTTGATGATTCTATGATGAAGTTAACAAAATCGTGATCAAATATTCATTCATGACCTGTAGCTACAATGTTTATCATATGTTTGACGAAATTTTTATCATGTGTTTGGTATGTTTTGGGCAAGATCTAGCCTTAGAATTGTTTGTATAGAGCTATTATCATCCTAGACCTGATTCTGGAAATGTATGGGTTGTTATGGGTAGTGGACTATAGGCTAGCCTTGAAAACATGGCATTGATCTCGCAACTGTACCCTTTGAACTAGAAAATTTTGGTTGCAACTGCATGGAGGAAGCCCTATGCATGTGGCTGGAGCCTTCCAACCACATGCACAGCTTTGTATGCCTATGGTTGGGCCATAAATTTTGAGGAAAAGAGAGTTATATCTTAGGGATTGATCACCAGTAGTTGTTGTGAGACACCTGGGTGATCTGGGGTCCTTGAGGGATGTAGGTATGTTTCCGGTTAGTAAAGCCCATTTCCATAACTAGAACTTGGAGGCCGGGTCATGTCATAGTAACACTCGACTCATGTTTAACTTGGAGAGCTTGTAAAAGTGGATAAATGTGGGATGGGGTGGTTGAAAACCAATCCACCAAGCAACCATAGTATGCATTAAAGGAAACAACTAAAACCAAGAGGTGTTATCTTCATGTGAACCTCATATATGTGCAATTATTAATGTGAGTGTGTCCAAGGTCTCTATTGACAAGCTCATGTACCATCATGGAGTCTATTGGTCAATTCCACTATGTGAAATGAAGTCATCATGTAGATTTTTTTTTGAATTATGTCATCAATCTATGCTTTAAATTGCCAAGTAGGAGTGCTGACATCAAATTTGAACTAGGAAAATCATGCCATTGGAAAAGCAACACTAGTGCATGTTTCCCATATGTGATCATAATATCCTCATACCGTATGAGGGGGAAACATGGCCTAAGTAACAAAAACTCTAACTTTACAAGGTCAATCATTACTCCAATTTTCATTTGAGTGTATAGTTAATACCCATCAATTGCAATAAGCACCCTAAGTCTTCAAAATCATGGCATCCAAGATTTGCAACCAAAATCATATCTACAGTGGGTGAAAACATAGATAGGTGTCATCACCTTCAACTGTCTAGAAAGGAATTCCACGCTCTTGGGAATGGATTGCAAGCTCTAAGATACCAAGTTCATGAGTATATGTTTGAGTATGGTGATTCTCCATGTGTTTGGGTCAAAATGACTTTGAACTTTACATAGAAAATTAGGGAAATTTTGAGGTCGAAAATGGGCCTCAAAATAAAAATATACAACAAAAATAAACTTTATAAGAACCAATAGGATTCAATATGATGATGTCAATGATGGGGGATGATTCACCATTTTTGGAGTAAAAAGGTAGAAAGATAAAAAATAAAAAATAAAACTATTTTTTTAACTCATCTCTGTGTGATTTTACTCAAATTTCATGCGGAAGCTCGCATTGGATGCAAAATTTAATTATGTATCCAATGAGTGCCCCCACTCGAAATTTGAGTAAAATTATAGATAGATAAGTTGAAAATACGAGTTGAAAAAGTAGGTTTTTCTTTTTCCCTCCAAAACGTGATGAGATAATTTGATCTTATTTTATTATTTCCACTATTATTTTATAATATTCCTTAGGAGGCCCATTTTAGACCTCAAATTTTTTCTAATGCATAGTTAAATTCTTTGAACATTGAATATTGTTTGTCAATTTAATTGTTTTAAATTTCTTACATAAAGTATCGACCGATGTTGGTAAAATTGTGAAGTGCAAGTGCACTATATATGATAGGAGCATCTTTTTATTAAGTTAGTTTATCAATGTGATGATTGTGTTCCTAGAGATTACTTCTAAGGATGTTTTTATTTTTATTTTCCAAATGAAATCAGTAAGTTTAAATCTAGGGTTCTCTCTTCCACTGAAATCAAGATGTTTCTTATTCTTGTAAAACTACATTGAAGCAAAAACTCTTATAAACTAACTTTGATATCTAAGAATATAATTGTTGAACTATGGTTCTATCAATTATTGCATAAAGTGATAAGGGCCTCAAAATTTGTCAAAAATTCAAAGTCTTAGAATTTTGATAAGCTTAGCTTCATATCAAAGAGCTCATCATTCTGAATCCAACAGTGCGAACGTAACTAAAATCCGAGCTCGTATGCAGAAGTTAGAGCAAGTCAAAGTTGAGGGTTGTCTTGATGACATGGTAGGATTGGATGACACGACAAAGCCCTTCAGCGAATGAGGTGGTGCCAAGTGGCAGGCTGCCATTGGCTCCTGCATATCGCATATCATAGCAAAAGATGGGTCGATGTTAAAGAATCAACCCCCGACGTAGAGCAGGTTGCGATGCGATGTGATGTGATCACTATTTCATATTGCATAATGTTAAGAATCGACCCCCCGACGCAGTCATGGTTGCAATGCAATATATCGCAATCTCATATCGCACACGGTACCTACCGATATATATATGTGTGTGTGTGTGTGTGTGTGTGTGTGTGTGTCACTGCCGATAATGCCGATTGCGATTTGTGATGGGGGGACTTTTGGGCTTGATATTGTTATACACTGCATTTTATAACCCTGGCAGGTCTGCTATTATCGTAGTGTATGGACTTTGAAATCCTCCGAGGGAAAGTGGCGATTGTGATAGTACTATTAGATGCGATGTTTTATGCATTGAGATTTATAATCCTGATAGAAGGCAAGTTGGGTTGATACACCAAAGGTTTAAGTACTGATTGCGATTGCGATGGGGTTCTCGGATGCGATATGTTATATGTTGTATTTAATAATCCCAACAGGCCCGCAGAGTGCCTGATGTAAGGGTCTATATGATCTGAAATAATAATAAGTTAAAACTAATGTGGAATTGATTAGCCATTAATGAATTGAATGTTAACTGAAAGTGCAGAAATCGAGAGAACTGCTTGAGAAGAAAGACTTTACAAAAGTTGATAAAACATAAGTAAGATGCATAACAAAAGTGAAAACAACAAAAACATAGTGATACCAGACAACAAGATTGATTACGAAGTTCGTCCCTGATGGACTACGTCTCCGTGTCCGCTTTCAAGATGGGCGACCACTTTATTAGGATTGAAACAAAAGAGGTCGATTACACAGAGTTTTCACCAAATTGAATGTGCATGTAGGAACTTCTGGTCACTATCAAAGGATAGCTCTCTGAACCAGCTTTCCAACTCCTGTCACGGTTCCCAATTCCGACTCTGGATGCTCCTGTTACACTGAAAACAAAAACAACCTCTAACCTCCAGAATTTGCATACAAAAACCAAAATCACTCTCCCCCCTATTCAATGAACAAAAATTGCCTTATAGGCCTGCAAATACATTCAAATTACTCTAGACGAGACTTCGCATGAATTGGCTGAAGTTTGGGTTTTTTGGTTTAGATCCTACCATGTTTTGCCACTTTAGGGATAAGGTTACATGGTATTCGAATTAACAACTGCACATTGAGCAATATAAAACCCAAAAATAACCATATTATCAAGTTAACTCACTCGCGGTCAGGTTGACGGCGCGGAGTTGTTAACCGCCCATGTGAATAGGTTGTCAAGCAAACCACAGACTGACACCGATGCAAGTCACGTCCGGCAGTTCCACTAACGGTAAGTTGCTGATAGTTTGATGCCCTCTTCATATGCCGAGGTTTACTCCGCGGTGCGGTTCTGATGCAGTTAGGGATTGCAATTACGACTAACCCTGTCGTTTATCAAAGTTCATTCACATGGCAATGATTTCTGATGCAGTTTCTAAGCCCGATGGTCAACGCTAACCTCCGCCTTACCACTGTCTGTTCACATGTCACAACCCACACAGTTTCCAAAATGGTTGTTAACATACCCCGACAACTTTATACACATCTGGTCACATGTAGTCGTAGTCCTGGTGCGGTTTCCACCATGGTTAGGACTGATAGTTTGTTTTATAATGTTTTAACATATTTCATAGCCTGAGAGTTGTTAAACTTTGGGATAAGTTTAGGGTTTAGGTCTAGCATAGGGTTTTGATACATGGTTTTTAACATAGCTTTTTAGGGCTAGGTTTAGGACTAGGGTATGGCTCAATGTTTTAGGGTTTAATGAATTTTTGAATGTTGCATTAGGTTTTAGGTTTAGGATTTTACATTAGGTTTTTAAAATACCCATTTACGACCTAATGTCACAAGGCGACATTAACAATATTTGTCACATGACGACAAACCTGTCTACATCAAAACCTGTGAGTGGACGAAAAAACCCATGTCGACAACAAATCCTGCAAAGTGGATGATAACCTCATGTCGACAACCCAAATTCTGCGGGGCGAACGACAAACACATGTCAATGACCAAACCCTGGTGGAACTGACGATAAACATATGTTGACAGCTCGGTACAAAACCATATCAACTGAACAACATGAAAAACCATAGACATCACCTGAACAACCTGAACCATAAATAACACTGTCGAAATTGAATGACACTAGACTGAATTGCTGACGACGACACTGTACACTAATGATGAACCTGTGCAACTGATCTAACAAGATCCTCCTGGATCGATCTTCTCCTCTTGACAGCTTTTGGACCACAAAAGTTTGACTAAACAAATAGTCGATGAGGGTAGAGCTCCCTCACTTTCCCTTAACATGTATTAACAATCTATTTTGCAGAACGACAGAGACAAACAAAGACATTCTTAACATCAAACCAGCTACTTGACTTGACATACTTTCCTGCTTCCTGATTACTAAGTGAACTTGCTGCAATGAACCCATCAAACTGTAATATGGAAACTGTTGCAACTTAGTTTGATTATGAAAGTATTGAATTAGTTGTTGATTTGTTGGAATCACTTCTTCTTCATTTATTAAATGATGTTTCCATTGATTAGCACTTTCCCTTGATGCATAAGTTTCCCTTAAATACTTTGACACTGCTTTAGAAAAGGCTTTGATATGAAAAAAAATGGGCTTCCTCTCCACTTGAGAAGAGGCTTCCAAACTGTTTGAAACATGAAATGGTGACACAATACAAGAGAAATTGAACACTGAATTTCCCCAATACTGACCTGCATCCCTGTAACTGTTAATTTCCAAACTTGGACTGAATTGATTCATTATGACTTTAGGAAGAGGAGATTTAGGCACAAATTGTAATTCATGTTGTATTCCCCGCTTATGTGTGAGATGTTTGGTTTTACATAGAACTGGAATAGTTTCTACCTTTTTGATCAAAATGTCTTTAAGTTGAGTCTCATAACCTGAACAAACATCATGTTATTTCTTATGTTGTTCCTTTACACACATGATTACAATCATTTTATTTGAACTTATTAATCGCTTCATCGGATTAGCATTAACTAAATTCAAGTGATTTTTGTTTTGATGTGCCGTGACAATAAATTCAACCCCATCTTTCTTAAGGTGATATTTATGCTCTCTTCTATAAAATACTGCATCACGATCATAAAGATAAGGACTTCCTAAGACAACTCCACATATGTCTACTGGAACCACATCTAATTCCACTTCATCAATGTAATTAGCTGTAATGGAAAATCTTAATCGACACCGTTTGGTGACTTTTATCTGAGTTGATTTATTTATCCATCCTAATGGGTAAGGTCTTGGATGATTCTGGGTTTCCAAACCCAAACACTTAACTAAATATTCAAATATTAGATTCACCTGTGATCCACTATCAAACATTATATCTATCTTTGTGTGCTTAGAAGTTGTCCTTATGTTAAACAATTCAACTCTTTTATCCTCATTTGAAGGATTTATGTTTGATGAAGATGCAATAGTATTCGAACTTGAACCAATGTCAAAAGTTTTACCTATTGTAACTATAGAAATTATCCTCCTTTCATCACCTGAATATGAACCTCGATCTTGCTAGACTGTTGCAATTGCCTTCTTTTCATCCTTCTCCTTAAGGAACATTTTGGGCTTAAGTTCTAGACGAAGTTTCCAACACTTAGATTTATTATGACCGATTCTCTGGCAATGAGTACAAGTAGGTCTTTCCTTCTGAGCTATCGCTGATTTCTTTCTCTTCGAATTGTTCTTCCCCTTACTGTCATTGGAATCTTGATTTACAACTCTTTGGATGATTCCGATGAAAACTTGAATGGTCCGTCGCTTGATTGATGGTTATGTCAGGATCTTGCGACTTTGGTAATACCCTTGAACTTATTCAGATCTGGTTTCTCTCACACAATACTTCTCTTTGCATGGTTTCACTCAATGTAAATTTCTTTTTGAAAGATATTTGGTATTTCAGTATAATTTTTCGAACTTTTGAGATTCATTTTTTTATCAGATTCAAGATTATATTTCGCATGATTCATCTCCATGCAAGATCTTGTACTTAACTCAGTTTTGGAATGTGTTTCTCTCATAAAGTAATGGAATTACAAAGTTGATAATTTCAAAGACAATCTTTGACCGAAGGAATCATGACTATTAGATTCATTTCTTAATAGTCAGATCCTGGATTTTCTTGCAAATGTTATATTTCAAGCCTTTCCCTTCATCACACCTAAAATCCTCTTGAATGATAATGAATGCATGAGTTATCTGGCGAATCAAATTCTTCTTCACTCATCGTATCCGAACTATTTTCATGTGTTTGTTGTACTGGCATTCATTTTCACTTCTTTCAATGATTATGATGCTAGTGCATTATGTTACCGGTTACAAGGAAACACATTTTCATATCTATCATGTAAGGAAGATGATTCATTTGTTCAAGGAATTTGTAAAAAAGTTCAAGTTGTTCCATCTTTTAATAGAGAATCTCATGTCATAAACAATCCATCTAATCATAATATTAACTTCCATTCGTTGTATCATTTTCCCACCAGTATATCAGATGACAGTTGTTTCACGTCGGTTAATCTTTATGGTTTTCCTCACTATTCAGATAATTTTCAAGTAGTTGAGGCCCTTCAACCTTCGTTGATGGTTATGTTAGGTCCCCACTATCTTGGTATACCAGATGAATATGATCATATCCATTTTATCTCACAAGATTCTCATCTTTATCTCGTGCTTTTAATTGAAAATTCATTGTTTCAAAGTTTTCAAGGTTTTCATGAGGATTCTTTCGAGTTTCATGATCCAATCGGGGAAAGGTTGGAGAAATCTTACCTAGCAAGCTCCATCGTAGATAACAAGTTTCAGCCTTTTCTCATGCTTTCTAAGTAGTACAACACATATGAAGATACATTTGCAAGAAGACCCCAAGGTTTATCTTCTTATGGTTGTCAGGAAAAAGGTAAGAGCGAGAAATGGTTAGAAGTGGCGATTATGACATATCTTTCTGTTCACAGACAATACCTTAAATTTATTGTGTAGGATATTCAAGATCTTATCTTTTCCACTTCACATTGTTTTATCTAAGTTTGAATCGATCATATCTTTATGATTGCAGGTCGGGAAAAAATATGGTGTCTATATTGAAAATTTCATTATACATGACCCTAACCTTCTAGCTAGTTAGGTTAGGAGGAGGTCTAGTTGCATATTAGTTTACCTGAACATTCATCCTGAATTTATTTTCTGCAGTTTGTCTTCGCATCATCTTTTCTATTAACCTCCTTTTCTTTTGTCCTCCTAGTTTTGTTTCCTTGTTGTGTTTCGTATTTTATGTTTTGTTTGATGAGACTTTTCGTGAAGGGTTTCCTATTTGGGCTCGAAAGACAATGTGGAAAAATAGAAAAGGACTTTGTGACACTGCAACATTTGGCTAACTCTCTGTCCTTCTTCCTTGTCTTGGTTACACCTTTTGTTCGATGATGTTTTGACGAAAAATACGATCCTTGCGTAAGGAAATCCTTGTGTCAAAACATGATCTCCATGTCTATTCTAGAAACCTCATGCCTACACTCAGGTATTTATGTTTCAGTGTTTTCAAGATGATCCAATAAAGTAGATAAGGATGAGGGGAAATCTAAATGAGAAAACCAATATTAGACGTATTATATATTCTTCTCTAAAGGGAAAAATATTCAGCTCTCAATAAGTTAGGATCCCTCTTCCACCCATGAAATAAATAAGTGTCGATGCACATTCCTCTATAAAATAGATAAATAAAGGTGAAATAAGAGAAAGGTTTCCTACGCAGAGAGGTGAAACAAGCAACTCCATCGAGGTACTTTTTAGGACTACTGGAAGCGGAGCAATGTTTGTGTCCCTGAAGTGACTCCATCAAGGTACTGTCCAGGCCTGCTAGGAGGGGAGAAACACCAGAGACGAAAACTACACTATGAAAATCCAAAGCTCATGAACTTCATTACCTTTTCTTGATTCGAAACATTATGTGATGGCTGACCTTATGTTTGTGTTTAACTGAGTAAAGGGATGAAGTGTACTATGTTTATGCATGGGTTAAGTGGGGAATCCATGTTAATTTGAATGATGAATCAATACTCCCTACAGAACTAGATCCTGGATGAAAGAATTGACTAAGGCAGAGAAGCTGGAGTTCGACCAATGTGTTCCCAATTGTTGTTGTTGCGACAAACACCCTCCAAATTTTTTCTTACACTTGAATTTTAGATCGTACTATGGATATTACAATCAGTCATTCCATAGTAACTTCTTGGTTGATCGATGCTTTGTTAAGTATTTGAGCTTGCTTCTGGATCGTAAGTGTCGAAGTCACCTACTCACACATGCTTAGTCCATAATGAATTCATGAAAGCATTCCTTCACACAAGATTGAATAGGCATGGCACAATCCATTAAGACAGTGCCTATGCAATTTTCAAACCATGTTGGGAGTCGGTGTTCACTTTCATTGATAGTCCCTCACTTTGTTTGCGATCATACTGCTATTTCGGTGAGTTTCTCCAACTATCACCTTTTTCGCACTTTCATCTTTGCAAGTTTCATTTTCATGCTTATGACTGCCATTTTTGCTTGCATTCACTTTAATTAGTGTCATTTTCATGTTATTTTTGTCCCAACATGTGTTTTTTCATTGTTGTTTACATGTCACAAGTGTCATTTACATTTTTCTTGTCATATCACAAGTATCATCTTTTGGTGTGGGAATTGTCGCTTATCGCGTAAATTGGAGTTTTGTCTTGTTTCAAGGGGAAATATTTCTGACAATGAGTTTTTATTATCACGTAGACATGTTTCACACTCATTTCCAAAGTTTCAAGCACTGTCGCACAAGTGTCACCACTTTCGTCGCAAAGTGTATATTTTGAGTCGCACTTGGTAGGGGTCGTCGCAAAGTGGAAGGCATGTTGTTCATATGTTTTGAGTTTTCCTTGTCATGTCATCAAGTTATATAAGTGTGTGATCATGCTCATAGTCTCTCTTTTTCTCATCTTCATTTCAATAATCCAACACTTAATCAAATTGGGAAAACTCCCCGACTGGGCCACTCAACCTCATTCTTCCTATCCTGAACTGTGCACTGCACAGTATTAGCCCTCAAGAAAAACCCTTGTTCCTTGGAACTATGAAATTCACAGTCTCTTCCTTCGAAGACTGGGCACTACGCAATCATAGTGCTCAAGCTCAACCTTTGACCTCCAAAACTGCACAATCTCTCTCTCCTGCCCAACCAGAATTACACATTGAGTAGTCTCAAGGCTCAGGCCTCAACCTTTAGCTCCTAGCCTGTGCAATTGCACAATCACTTGTCCTCCTCTTCCTTCCATAACAGTGTAGTAGGAAAAATCAGCGATCAAGCCCTCATCTTGGCTACTTCAACCCCTCAACTTCACAATTGACCTGTCCAACCCAACCTGAACTATGAATTACACAGTATCAAGGCTCAAGCCTAACCCTTGAGATCCTGAGTTGTGCCATTGCATAGTCACTGAGCACCTTTCTCAGCCTACCACATAGTCATAGCTCATTTAATGGATCATCATGCACCATCTTCGACTAGGGATTTATCAGACTAATGTCGTCTTGTCATGAGTGGATTGTAGTCACAAGTATTCTATCACGCTACGACAGGATGATGATGAAGGAGATGGAGGAGGATAACATGCTAGAAGATACCCTTGCAGTTGCAAAGACAAGTTGATCCATCAAGAGAAGACAAAGGAACATCTGTTTGGAACAATAGCTGAGGACCAAGAACACATTGGAGACTCCTTATCTTCAAGTGACGAGGAGGAGGAAGAAGAAGAGCATGTTCCATATTTGAAGAAGACATAAAGGAAGCAACAACAAAGAGTGACGCGACACTACCATGTCATCATGCGGTCCATCTCACCAGTGTCACTGAATGTCATGTCATCAGTAATCATGTGCCACATCATTTTATGGAATATGTAATTCAACAATAGAAAATGTATTATAAAAGTGGAAGTCCAAGAGTCATCCATGTAATGTGAAAAGTCATGTAGGAATTCGAAGAGTCATGGAGAAGTCAAACAATCATGAGGGTAGTCCAAGAGTCACAAGGGAGGTGAATGGTCACCTCATTTGTTATATATACACCCCCATTGTACAAGCAAAGAGATTTTCACCTTGGCTTCTCCCATAAGGCATTAGAGAGATAGAGTCAATACTTTTGGGGCATACGTCGTGGCTCCAACGCTCCACTATTGGAGCTAGTGAAGTCCGTTGTACTCATGTATCTTGGGACTTTTACTTAATAATTGAAGCCTGATGGCCAACACGTTTTCATGCATGGATTGTGAATATTTGTAAGAATGTTATGTGAATATTTATGATTCATGTTTGGTTTCACCTGTACTAAAGTAGCTAAACTATTTCGGTTATTTTAGTGCTTAAATAATTGAAAATGTGTTGTAATGGTTGTAACAATCCTCGCATCTATGTGGATTATTTTTCCTTATTTTAGGCAATTCTATTTTCACTTATGTGCACCTCTACTAGGGTGGTACTATTAACTCTCTCTTAGAGGCTCACCTTTTCTCCCTCTGTAGTAGAAGAACCTCGATACACCTGTAACCAAACATTCGTGAGGCACACTTACTACACAAAGGCACATACATGCTTCTATCTCTTGCTGATAACTAAAGCCAAGGAAAATCTATAAGAATATATGTCAACTGGGTCGATACTCTGGATGTGGCTCCTATTCCAAATGGTGTGAGGTCTAATTTGGATTTCACATAGGGGAGACCCCCTTTGGTTGACGCATTTCCAACACCATCAACAATAGGTCAACAACTTACGAATATATAATTAATAACTCTGTCAAAAATCAACACAAAAAGAGAATACATGAAAAAAAGTGGGATTTGAACCCTAAGTGGAGAGGGTGACAACCTATCCTTGCAAGCACTCAAGCTATTCCCAATTAACATGGACATTTGTACATATCATTCTCTATCTACAACTTTATTATTTAGTTAGTCATTATTACTTTTTTAGGGTTTTGTGATCATCTCCATGGTTTTGTTGTACCTTTAGAGTGTTATAAATGTGGGACACACACACACACACGTGTGCATGCTCCAGTATTAATATTCTTTCATATTAATGAAGGCCTTAAAAAATACACATGACTACAATTTTCCTCTCGATCACATGCCAAAATAATGAGAAAAAGGTCAATCACACAACATTCACATTCATTATTTCTAATATAAACATCCCTACTTCTACAAAGAAACCAATACACTTTGGGAATCATATTTATAAATTACCTTCTTCCCTTAGAGTTCATAGTAGGTTCGTAGCTAATAATAATAATAATAATAATAATAATAATAAGATATGGTAGTTTTCCTTTTGTGTAGAATAATTTGAATGAAAAATGCCAAGGAAACCTATGTTGACCAAATAAACGAGGAAGAAACATATCTCCCGTAGACAACACAGATAGTGATATTTTCCATCATGTGGACATGTTTTAAATTATACATCCAAAAGTTTAAGATTTACCAAATAGTTCTTTGACACTATCATAAGAGCTAGAAAATGCACTAAAACTTTTAGAACTATAATTATGGCAAAAGATCCTAGTTTAAAAGAATTTCCTTAAAAGATTTTAAAAAATCCTCAAATTTCATGCATCCCCCCATTTAAAATAGTTTGTAGAGACAATTATAAAACAAACTATCTACATGGAAAATAAAAAAAAAAAATATTTAAATCATTCATATACGTATCAACAAAATAAGCAATACAATGATCCCAAGAATTGTTGAAAATGGCAACAGGAAAATCCTGATTTAATTTTCCCTTGAATTAAATTAGGATAAAATTGTAATTCCACATCATAAGATGACAATAATGAGTTAAATAAGTTAATTTCACTTAGTTCTCTTAGTTAATTTGAGTTTAGGGCTAATCTTGAGTCATGTAGAGTGGTTCCTAAATTTTAGGAGCCTAGGATGAGTTTAATTTGAGTTGTAATAATTTAATTAAGTTAAACCAGTTCCAACTTTTGCAGGAATGAGTAGGAGGTCTAGCAGTGGGGTACATCTTCAGTGTTCAATGAGTTAACTGATAAATCAGCCAAAATTAACTCATGCATGCATGAAATTTGTGTTACCTAGCTAAGATTGGAGTTCAAGGGTAGTGTACTATAAGTTGTATACTTTTTTGAGTTGTACAAGTGTTGCATGCAGTCAGAGAAGGGCCTACAAGGATTGCAAAATCATTATTGTGAATTTCCCTAATTAATAGAGGGCTAATTCCCAAGGAAACAACGCAAGGAACTAGGATATTGGAAGGTAGCATAATTGGCTAAGTATTGGCCATAGTCATCTTGTGAGGTAGTGAGATAGACTATACTTGTGCAGAGAATGTTTAGACTTGATAAAGAATTGTATTTCTTCTATACTTTATGATCTAATGCAATACAGATAGGAAGGGGTTTTGAGCAGCAAAATTTCCCCTTAGATAAATCTCTGAGCATATGTTATTGTTTCTTGTCTCATGTTTATGTTGTGATTTTTCGATCGATTAATTGTTTTCACTAATGAGTAGAGTATATTCAAGTCTTTTTTTAGCATATTACATAAGATGTTTGAATCTACAAGGAATTTCTACATGTTATTAGAGCAGGAATCGCAATATAAGAGAAGAGAATTTGAAGTTTGTGTAGGAGGTTCGAATTACAAGATTAGTATTGCAGGTTTTCTCTAGGATTGAGAAGATGACTTCCACCTAACTTAGGCTCGAGTACACATTGGAAGGAGCCACAATTTTTGGCATGGAAGATCTGTATGGAGGTGGTATTAGATGATAATTGGCTACTATATTACATCAATATAGATGTAGTTAAACCCCCAAAAACTAATGCCCAAGATATCACTTAGTGGAAGTAGGATGTAGCCAAGGCAAGGAGGATCATATTGGAGGGAGTTCGAGATCATATTGTCTTGAATCTTCATGAGAAAGAAAATCCATTCGCGATGTGGAAAACACTAACCAACTTGTTTGATAACAACAATGACCATAGGAAGCTAAAATTGAAGGACAAGCTTCTTAGCATCAATATGCAGAATGATGAATCAATTCTGCAGTAATTGAGAAAATTTACACAATGTCATGATGAACTTGGTGGGGTCAGTATTACTATTCCAGAAGAAGATATGGTAGCTCTAGCTCTGTTGGGTCTTCCCAAGAGTTGGCATAGTTATCAGGATTTTTTGAATGGTAGCAACAGACTACTAAGCTGGGAGAGGTTATGGTATGATATCGTACAGGAAGAGATTAGGCAGAGCAACAAATATGTAACTTTATCCAAGGTTGAGGATGAGGATAACTGTGCCTTGGATGGAAATTAAAAGGAAGGGAAAGGGAACAAATCCCAATCCAAAGGAGATTCTGGTCAGGTGGGCAAGAAGAAAGACTTGCTGAAGATTAAATGTTTTCATTTTCGTGAGTTGGGAAACTATGCCACGAAGTGTCCACACAAGAAGACCGGCAAGAAGCCCTTAGGGGGAGCGGCAGGTGAAGCTCTAGCTTCACAATTCGAGTTGGATTGCACACTCATTGAATGCATGGTGACATCGGTGATGGGTAGTGTGTGGTATCTAGATAGTGGAGCCTCATTCCATAGGATGGGACACAAAGAATTTTTCAGTGAGTTGGAGGAGAAGGACCTTTAGATGAACATCAAGATGGGAGATGATGGAAGGTATAACGCGACCAGTCTCAGTACAGTTACTTTTCAGAGGGAGTCTGGTTCTCCTCTCACATTAAAAAATGTCATGTATGTTATGGGTCTAAAGGAGAATTTAGTTTCAGTTTCTATGTTGGAAGGCCATGGCTATGATGTGATATTTAGCAAAGGAAACACTTTCCTTAGACATATCATCGCAGGACAAGTGAAGCGGATTAGGATTTGGGTGAAGAACCTCTACAAATTGGATTTAGAAGATTGTGTTACTTTGAGCACGAAAGCAGAGAAGGTTCATAGCCGAGACATAGGTGAATTATGGCATAGGTGAAGGGTCATCCACAAACCCATGGTTATGGGTCAACATTGAAAAACCGTTTTCTTCAACAACTCTTGGTTTTGGGTCATACACAACGCCAGAGTTATGCTCCTATTATACAAAGACTTCCCTAGAGGGAAATTTACGTAATGGGGACCATTGCTTCTTAAGGGGAGAGGATTGATCCACGTGGAAAATGATTACCACAATTAATAATTATTTTTATATCCATGTTTGTTAAAATCATGGATGATGCATGATAATAAATAAAATAAATCGTGATATTAAAGTGAGAATCTAATTGCATGATGGTTCATGATTTGAAATTTTACCATTGTAATTCTCACCAATGGTATTTACCTGTGGATTTTGTAAACCATGGTATTTACCCATGGTATTGTAATTTATTATATTTAGACATGGTATCTTAAGTTATTATGTTTTCCCATGGTATTCACCCATGGATTTTGTAAACCATGGTATTTACCCATGTTATTTGAAATGTAATTAGTAAAAAATTTATCGTGGAGTAAAGAAAGTTTTTTTGTCCAAATGTAGTCTTATGCTATATTTCACATTAAATAAAATAATTTTGTTTTTTATAATATGAGACTTCATCGTGGAGTAAAGCAAGTTTTTTGTCCTAATGTAGTCTTATGCTATATTTCACATTAATTAAAAATTGTTTTGTTTTTATAACGATTTTCTCCAATATTCCTCAATTATTTCTCATAATATTTCTCAATATTTGGCAATATCATATTTCATTCTTTATAATGCCCTATTCTCAATTCTTTTTATAATGTCTTTTTGAAATATTTTTCTCACGCATTACGACATATTCACTTGTCCCTCATGAAGTTGCAACTTGGATCACACCCACATTAATGCTTCAGATTTCATGAGAAATTTGCAGTTATGCACTCTTGGGCCAGAGTAGTACTGGGATAGGAGATTTTTAGTTCTTATTATTTTGTCAAGTCTTCCCTTTCTCTCATTCCTCCAATGATCTGGATCATCAATTTATTGTCATGTTTCCAAGGATGCAAGGAAAAATCTAGAGTCGACAGCTGAGTTGGGCATATTTGTGGGGTACATTCATACACCTCACAACTATCAAGTGTACTTGCCATCTCACAAGATGACATTTATTCGTAGAGATGTGAAGTTCGATGAAGAGTGTGCCATGAGATATTCCCTTTAGAGGGAGCTTTAGTTGGATGCAGATGAGGAGATTTTGGTTGCAAGGGAAGAACCTAAAGATGTTGTGGAGCAGGCACAAGTAGAGAAGTAGAGATTGGAAGAACCCACCCATGCAGAGACATCTAAATATGGAAGGAAGTGTACCAAGGAAGCTGACATATTATTGCATCATGATAAAGAGAATATGGGAGCACCCACATAATAGCGCAGACAAAGGAGGTCACCAGATCGATACACTGGGTACATGGCTATGACGAGTGAGTTAGTTGAGGTAGAACCATCCTCATTCGAGGAAGCAATGCATAAGCCAATATGGGTTGATGCCATGGTAGAGGAATATGATTCCATAGTTAGAAACAATATTTGGGAAGTTGTCCCAAGACTAGAGAAAACGTCAGTGGTAGGTTCAAGGCGTATCTACAAGGTGAAGCAAGCAACAAGCGGAAGCATCAAGAAACACTAAGCCATATTTGTGGCCAAGGGGTTCTCTCAAGTGGAGGAATTGATTATGAGGAGATATTTGCTCTTGTTGCAATTTACTCTTCAATCAGATCAATTCTAGCTCTTGTAGCATAGATGGGGTGGAAGATCCAGCAGATGGATGTGTAGACATCATTCCTCAATGGAGTGATTGAGGAGGAGGTGTGCATTGAGAGAGTCGCATGTGTGAATACATAAGCGAGCATTATATGGATTGAAATAAGCATTCCATGCTTGGTATACCAGGATCAACGACTATTTCACCAGGTTTGTCTTCACCAAAAGTGAAGCAGATGCAAACCTTTACCATGTTGTGGTTGAAAGTAAATTATTGATTATAGAATTATACGTTGATGATTTTATTTTAACCAGTGATGAGAAATTGATCAAGTCTTGCAAAGAGGATATTGCAAGAGAATTCAAGATGAAGGACATGGGACTCATGCATTATTTTCTCAGTTTGGAAGTATGGCAAGGATATGGGAAAATATTTGTGTCTCAGGGAAAGTATGCCAACGAGATACTGAAGAAGTTCCACATGGAGAGTAGCAAACCCATGGACACTCCTCTAGTAGGCAGTTGAAGGAAAGAGGATGCCACTTCAGATGAGGAGGTGGAGGTGACTATTTACAGGAAGCTTGCCGGTTTACTTATGTATTTGGTGAACACATGGCTAGACATGTGTTATGCAGTTAACCAACTTAGTCAAGAAATAGTTAATCCAACCAAACTATATTGGAAGGCATCCAAACACGTGTTGAGATAACTCAGAGGTACTACTCAGTATGGTCTTTGGTACAGTAGAATAGAGGGAGTGAAGCTGCAAGGCTTCAAAAATGCGGATTGGGTGGGTAGTCCATCGGACAGGAAAATAACATCAGAAGGCATCTTCAGTATTGGGTCAACAACAATTTCTTGGTACAACAGGAAGCAGAGATCATTTGCACTCAGTTCAAAAGAAGCAGAGTACATGGCTACTAGTCAAGCAAATTATGAAGCTATCTAGATGAGGAAGGTTTTTGTTGGGTTATTTGGTCAGATGATGGATCCCACTGTTAATTACTATGACAATCAAAGTTGTATCAAAATATCTGAAAATCCATTTTGGCATGAACAAACCAAGCATATCGACATTCGGTATCACTGTCTATGAGATTGTGTGGAGAGGCATATCATGTTGTTGGAATACATTCCTACAAAGGAACATGATACAAATATTTTGACAAAGGTATTGTCAAGAGGAAAATTCGAGTTCCATAGAGACAGGATTGGGGTATCTGATACTCCCTTTCTTGTTGAGAGGGAGTGTTGAATATGGCAATAAAAAAAATCTCGATTCAATTTTCCCTTGAATTAAATTGGGAGAAAATTGTAATTCCACATCACAAGACAACAAGAATGAGTTAACTAAGTTAATTTCACTTAGTTGGAGTAATTAATTCAATTTGAGGGCCTAACTTGAGTCATGTAGAGTGGTTCCTAAATTTTAGGAGCCTAGGGTGAGTTTAATTTAAGTTGTAATAATTTAATTCAGTTAAACTGAGTTAATCTTAGTTAAACTAGTTCCAACTGTTGGAGGAACTAGTAGGAGGTCTAGCAGTGGGGTGCAACTTCAGTGTTAAACTAGTTAACTGATAAATCAACCATAATTAACTCATGCATGCATGAAATTCGAGTTACCCAGTTGATATTGGAGTTCAAGGGTAGTCTACTATCAGTTGTATAATTTTCCGAGTTGTACAAGTGGTGCACACAGTCAGAGAGGGGCCTACAAGGATTGCACAATTCTAATTGGGAATTTTCATAATTAATAGGGGGATAATTCCTAAGGAAACAATGTAAGGAACTAAGAGCTTGGTAGGCAACAAAATTGGCTAAGTATTGGCCAGAGTCAGCTTGTGAGGAAGTGAGATAGATTATACTTGTGCAAAGATTGTTCAGACTTGAACAAGCATTGTATTTATTCTATATTTTTTGATCTAATGAAATACATATAGGAAGGGGTTTTAACCAACAAGATTTCCCCTTAGATAAATCTCTGATCATATGTGTTTGATTCTTGTCTTATGTTTATTTTGTGATTTCTTGATCGATTAATTGTTTTCGTTGATGCGTAGAGTAGATTCAAGTCTTTTGTTTTAGCATATTACATAAGCAATTTGAATCTACAAGGAATTTCTACAAGAACATAGACCATAGATCCTAGTACTAGAAACTAGATGGCATTTACTCTCCTATATATTTACTATAATATTTGACCAACATGCTAATGTAAAATATGTAACCCCTATAAGCCTAATAATGTCATTACTCTAAATCAATCATGCCATATATGTAACCTAGGATTCACCAAAGTATGTATATATTTAACAATTAGATTATAATTTAGGAAGTAACAATAATGTAAAGTTCACATAGCAAAATGAAAAAATATCATTCATTTTGGACAAGATTGATAAGAGAATAAGTTTATTTTTATTTTTGTTTTTTGTAGTCAATGTTTTAAGTGGAAATTACTTTATTCATAGGTTAAATTCTCTTCCCTAATTCAACTTCCCATATTAACTACAAAAAGAGTTGGGACTAGGCTTTTAAGGGTTTGTTTTTTATTCAACTAGTGAAAAGAGGTTTTGCTTGAAGTATGAACAATATTCTATGTCACTAATAAAGATATCTCCAAATATCTCCATAGGTACCCATTTTTGTGAAATGCATCTCACTTTTTGGGAGGCAATTCCCACAAGCCCCCTTTCTTGCTAAGTGTCATGCAACTCAAAGAAGCATTTTAGGGTGTGTTTTTTATAGTTTTGTAAATGGGTGGGGGAATTTGTGGAAAAAAATATTGCTAGGTGCACCTCCCATTCTAGGATCATGGGGAGCAAGAGGAAAAACCTCCAAACCTATGGGATGCATATACATGTTAAAAAAAAAAAGAACCAACATAATTGGTTAAAAGACTAGCATGATTTGGTTAATAAATTGGTATAATTGGGTAAAAATCCAACATAATTGACTAAAATGATAGGAATGGAATGAAAATTGGTAATGATTTTTCCAATCACAAACAAGGATTTTTATTTCAAAACAATTGCAGAAATCTTGAAAAACACAGATTTCATTGAGAGAGAATTGTGAGTGACAATAGTTTATACACCAAAATATTACTTGAAATCAATATAATTGGGTTTCAACATGCTTGTAAATAAATTGAAGAAGTTATATTGAGAGCTCAAGGATACTTTTGGTACAAATTTTGAGAATCGAGCAATTAATGCAAATTCTAGAAATTTCATTTACACCAAGAGGTTTATCAGATCTTATCTTCCAAATATATGTTAAATTACTTAATAAATTCTACTCTATGTTATGTGAAATCAACATACATAACTAAGGGTATAATCTACTAAATCGTGAAGATAACATAAGATGAACATCAAATATCAAAGTAAAAAAAAATTGGGGAGCTAGAAAAATTCCTATATATAAAAGATGAAGTACAAGTACATACCATAAATTTATCATAAATATGGAAAGCTAGTAAAAATCAACCTCTCCAAACCTAGCTAGAAAAACCATAAGAAAACCATAGCCACTAACTTCTCATATAAAGGAATCATACCTAACCAAAGTCGGTTATCCCACCAAATATCCTTCACAAGCTCACATGCATGTTGTCATGTCGTCTTTGGCCTTTCTCCCATGCCACACAAGTTCTACATACTAGTGACCTTGCCTTACTTTAGGTTTACAAATCCTAACTATGTTGCATCACAAAAGTGCATTCAAAGACAATTGTAGCACTGACCTCCAAATTTAGATGTCATTCCTAGGGATGGGATACTTAAACCTTGAGTCTTGTGGATTAACCCAAGTACCAAGACTTTCATATAATATTAATGACATAATATAGTTAGAAACAAGTTTTATTCAAAGAAATATGTCAAACCCAACTCAAGAATCGTCAAGATAGTCTCTCAATTATCTTTCCCAAGCATCCATGCATCGCATAAAAACAAGGATGCATTATCATAAAAGGTGTTATATCTACAAGAAAAAACACCACTTCCCCTAACTTCGTGTTCTTCCCTATGGTTTATTTTCTATGCATAAGCCTTATTTGATGACGACTCATTCTAGGATCTATCAAATTCAACCCCTGTAGGTTAAAACTCCTAAACCTGTGGGTTATGGGCCCACAAAGCCTCGCTTTTTCCCACCTTTTGCAGCAATGAACTCAATTTGTTCTTCCATTTTGTGATCATGTTCAATAGGATATCGCTCTACTACGCCCATTCATTTCAACCTTTATATCAACACCTCCACGCTCCCCTCTCACCCAAACTCCAATCTAATTATGACAACGACAAAGGATTTGCACAACAATGGATTGCTTTTGGTCTACTCTATTCAGGAGTGTAGGGCCTGTCCTTTTCTTGGTGATGCAACCTCATTTAGGGCCCTAAACACGTAGGTTCCACCCCAATTTTAGGATTTAGGATATTCACCCCTTTTCTCTTGTAGTATCGTGTTGAGGTTGGAAGGTCCAAACATATGCGTATGATGTCAATTAATAAATAATAAATGTTGAAAAATTGTTTACATGTAGAATGAAAGAAAACTACCTTGGGTGATGGTAGATTATCTTTGAGAAGAGATGTGATGACTACATGTCTTATGAATTGTGTTATAGTGAATCTCTGAGGCCATTTTAATCATGAAGAAACAATGAGCAACCCTAAACAACCAAAAACCTAACCCTAGGAGATGAAGTGCCAAAAGCTTATGGGCCCTAATAGGGTTAGTTGGAACATCAACTCACTAGAGAAATTTTGAGGTCTAAAATGGGCCTCCTAAGGAATATTATAAAATAATAGTGGAAATAATAAAATAAGAATAGATTACCTCATCAAGTTTTGGAGGGAAAAAGAAAAAATTACTTTTTCAACTTGTATTTTCAACTTATCTCCTTATGATTTTATTCAAATTTCAAGTGGGAGCACTCATTGGATGAAAAAATTTAATTTTTCATCCAAGAAGTACCCATATTGCATACTTTCAATAGATCCTACTAAATGAAAAATGTGAAATACATGATAAACATTATTGCAATCATGATTTTCATGTATTTCACATTTTTCATGTAATAGGGTCCATCGAAAATATGCAGCATGGGTACTCCTTGGATGAAAATTAAATTTTGCATCGAACGAGTGCTCCTACTCGAAATTTTAGGAAAATAATAGGGACATAAGTTGAAAATACGAGTTGAATTTTTTTTATTTTTTTACTCGAGAAATGTAAATTATTCCCCATGGTTGACATCATAATTTTGAATCCTATTGGTTCTTATAAATTTTATTTTTGTTGTACATTTTTGTTTTGAGGCCCATTTTTGTCCTCAAAATTTCTCTAATGTCTTGAGGTTGTAATTTTGGTATACGATCTTCGTTTGGAACACATAATAGCCCATTAGAAAGGTCTATTTGAGGAAAGCAACTTTCAACTGCAGATGTATTATTTGAATCAAGTTTTTTCGTTTCGCCAAAAAAATGTAATTTAGGCCTTAAGACGAATCTAGAAGTTTAGGACCTAAAAACTACCAAAAAGAGAAAATTGCCGAAATAGGAAACCAATAGGAAACAATGTTGGGGGTCTAAGCGAAATAGGAGGGTGGCCACTAATATCCACCTAGATTAGTTCTCCCCCCTTAGGAAGAAATGGCCCCCATTGCATTGAGCACCTGAATGAGATGGGGAGCTTTTGCTGAACTTGGTCCCTAGTCAGCCACTTACCTTGGTGCAGGAGTTGGTCAACTTTGAAAACCTAATACAGTTGGATCCTATGGTGGCGAGTGTTCCTAATATGTGTGTCCATGATCTGATTAGTTGTGGATTTTTCAATGCAATATGGGTTGAGCTCTATTGGTGTTAGTTGCTCATGAATTTCTTATGTATCCAATAATGGTGGAAAGGATGGTTGAAGGAAGTCCACATTGAATATTGGGTGTAGGCCAAGGAACAGGGGTATACTTAGCTCAAAATAATTTTCATCCACAAACTTGGTGATGGTGTAAATCTCGTATCAGAGAGGTTGAAGGTTCTAATGGGCTCTAGAAAGGTGTTCCTTTTGCAAATGAAACCAAACCTTGTCGCCACTTGAAACTTATGTGGCACCTAATGTTGATCATGACATTGGTTGTACTTAGTATTGGCATTATCTAGGATATCATTAACTTGCTAGAAGATGTGCTAAATGTGTTCAATAAACTTGATGGATTTATCATCTTCAGATTGAAGATGTTCATATTCTATCTATGTAGTTGCAAGAGGCATTGCAACATCAATGAGACATAATGGTTGAAACCCCAAGCCCACCTAAAAGGGGTTGTAGTTAGTTGAGATGTGGAGAGATTTTTTGTAGTTGTGTTGCACATAGAGGAGACTTTCGTCTCATGTTCATGGATAGTTAGAGTTGTACATGCGTAGTATGTGCATTATCATCCTCTTGATGACCTCTGTCTAGTCATCAATCTGGTGGTGTAAGGTAGTCAACTTGGTGATCTTGGTGTCTAACAATAACCAGAGGATCAACTAGAATGTGCTTAGGAAATTACTATCGCGATCTAATAAATGGTCTATGGAATCCCAAAATGTACCGACACCTGTTCGAAGAAGAGATTGGGAGTGGCTTCTGTTGTGATACTCTTCTTGCAAGCAACCAATATGGCCATCTTATAAAATCTATTAATGACTGTAGACACACAGTCATTACCATGCTTGGTAGAAGGAAAGCCAAACATATAGTCTATGGAGTTGTATTCCAATTTTGGATAGGAGTAGGCAGAGGGGTGTACATGCCTTGCTTCTTGATGGTTGGTTTGGCGATTACACAGGTAGTGTAGGATATGATATGTTTATCAACATCGTGTCAGATTTTTGGGCAGTAGAATTAATTATGCAGTACTACCACTATCTTCTCCACACGAAAGTGTGTTGGCATTATGTTTCAAGTGTTGTCCTTGATGGCAACTCACTCAAAGGTTGGTACAGGTGCTCAGAGGATGGTACAGGTGATGGCAACTTAATCAGAGGACAGATCTCAGTACATCAGGACAAGAAAGAGATATACGCAGGTTTATCAAAGAGAATCCGCGTATACACGCAGGTTTGCTTCAGTAAAAGCGCGTATATGTGGAAAACTTATCTTTGGTCCGTGGCGGTTATTCCTTGGAAGTTGTGCCTATGGTTTTGGACCATGGCGCCTCGACGAACGTGTTGATCCCTAGTTTCGAAGTTGATGGTATTGGTTTGTTATGGTTTTGGACCATGGTATTGAGCAAGGCCTAAGGCTATATAAGGAGAAGATCATTAGGCCAAGAGAGGTGAAAAGTGTGAGTATTGGGTGTCTGACGAAGTGAGAGGATTTGGTATTGCTGGTTGTCTGTTCGGGAAGTTTGGCAAGGGTCGGATCTGACAGCGGAGGCATAAGTAATCATTTCTAGATCTGTACGCGGGTTTCCTTTGGAGAAAGTGCATATACACACGGTTTCGGTAAAGTGCAGTAGCGTATGCATGATAAAGTTTGATATCTCAGGTTGCTACTGATTCTGGTGGTTGTTACAGAGTTCTGGTCTCTGGTTTGGGTTCTGTGTTCTAAATGACAGGGTTTCAGTGATCCAGTATTGGGTTGTTTTATGAATTATGATGCAAGTTTAAGTTGATGATTGTATTGCAGTAATGTTTGTTTTGTACTCTTGGATCCAGTCTGAAAATTGATGAAACGTGGTCCCTGAAGATTGTAGGGTCAGCACCTACATACTAGTAAATGGATCAGCTAGTACAAGAGCTGAGGGGGTCGTAGCTCCCTTCCAGAAGTAGTTGAAAAACGAGAGAGGGTTGTAGCCCTCTGCAGGTTGTAGCCTGCATACTGGTAAAGGACTGCACCAGTATATTGTAAAAGAAGTTTCTCATTAAGAGGAAAGAAACGAATTGCAGCAGGTGGTTTTCACCCACATTGGGTTTCCACCTTATATCATGGTGTTCATGTGTGTGGCTCTTGTGTGATGTCATGTTCTGTTATACTGCACCTGTTTACTGTTAATATGCTTAATAATGTTCTGATGCATTCACTGAAGATTAAGCTAACTGAATTATAAGATCTCTGGGTATACGCTATTTTCTTTAGACACAGTCGCGTGTATACGCTGGTTCACTTCGTTGAAGTAGCGTATATGAATCTGAGTATGAAAAAGAAAAAGTTTTATCTGATCTGATAATACTGATTCACCCCCCCTCTCAGTATTATTTCCAACAATTGGCATCAGAGCAGGTCCTTTGGTAGAAGCTTGATCGCTTGAAGGAGATCCGTAGAACAATGGGAAAGATAGCACGTCAAAAGAAGAAGATAACTCAAAGGAACAATGACAGCCTGCTGGGGAATGAAAGTAAGTATTCAAATTCTGAATCTCCTCAGATTGTAGATGGACAAGCAAATGAAGCATCAGATGAAGTTATAAATCAACAAGACCTACCTAGCAAAAGGGAGAGTGCTCTCAAAGAAGAAATTATCAGCTTAAAAGTACAACTAGAATGTGCCTTCAGAGTTCATCGAATGCTGCAGAATGTAAATGAAGAACAAGCAAAGGAGATTCTCAATCTAAGGGAACAAATGGAAGAAGGAAGAAAAGCTGAAGAAGATTTGAAAAGGCAATCCCTTGAAAAGGAAGAGCAACATCAAGTTGAGGTAAATATCTTGAAAGGTAAAATAGAAGAAAAGGACAAGCTTTTACGATTTCAAGATAGCTCTAAGATTTTGGATGATAGTCTTAGTAGTCAAAGGTCTCCTGCTATCAAGACTGGTCTTGGTTTTCATGAATCTGTTGAAAGTGAATCTAGTTCACAAAGTAAGACAAGGGACTCTAATGCAAAAACTGTAATGCTCAACAAGGAGATGAAAGGTCAATCTCATCATCAACCAAGGAAAGGAATTCTTCAAAGAAAATCTTTTACTCCTTCTATGAATAATGTTGAATGTTATGAATGTCATAATCTTGGACATATTGCAGTTAGATGCAGAAGAAGAAGGATTCAAGACCATCATGAAAGATCATCACATTCCAGGTACTTTAATGGATATTGCTTTGCCTGCAATATGTTTGGACACAAGGCTGTTGATTGCTATAGAAGGAATATGAGACATATAAGATGTTATGCATGTTACAAACTTGGACACATAGCGAAGGAATGCAAGAGAAGATTGTGGACACCAAATCAAAAGAAGAAAACATCATCATGCTTGAAGATATGTAAGAAGAAGGAAGTACAGCCAGAAAGGTGTGGCATAGCAGAGTACACAGACATGACAGAGGAAGCTAGAAGTGTGGAACATCAATGTTCCAAATCTAATACGCGGATTTCATGAAGACAAATCGCGTATATACGCGAGTTAGATGCTGCAGAGTCGCGTATATGATGGTATGAAAGAAAGCAGCAGTACATGTGTCTGATATGGTTCAGTCACTGCTTTGATGATGGCATAGCACAGGTTCAGGGGGAGCATATACTTCAAATAATGAATTGTTGGCATTATGGGGGAGCATCGATGGATTGATACATCTTGGCATATACAAAAGGGAAGCCAAATCAGAAACTTCAGCATGCACTCAGGGGGAGTATGGACAGCAGTATGGACAGTAGAAGGTATACCAAAGAAGAGAATATCTTGGTACGCCCTTTGCCCTTGATGTCAAAGGGGGAGAGTGACTTGGTGTGGTGGTTGCCATCAAGTCCAAAGGGGGAGATTGTTGGCATTATGTTTCAAGTGTTGTCCTTGATGGCAACTCACTCAGAGGTTGGTACAGGTGCTCAGAGGTTGGTACAAGTGATGGCAACTTAATCAGAGGACAGATCTCAGTACAGCAGGACAAGAAAGAGATATACGCAGGTTCATCAAGGAGAATCCGGGTGTACACGCAGGTTGGATTCATTAAAAGCGCGTACATGTGAAAAGTGCCTTTGGTCTGTGGCAGTTAGTCCTTGGAAGTTGTGCCTATGGTTTTGGACCATGGTGTCTCGACAGACGTGTTGATCCCTAGTTTCAGTTGATGGTATTGGTTTGTTATGGTTTTGGACCATGGTATTGAGCAAGGCCTAAGGCTATATAAGGAGAAGATCATTAGGCCAAGAGAGGTGAAGAGAGTGAGCATTGGGTGTCTGACGAAGTGAGAGGATCTGGTATTGCTGGTTGTCTATTTGGGAAGTTTGGCAAGGGTCGGATCTGACAACAGAGGCATAAGTAATCATTTCTAGATCTGTACGCGGGTTTCCTTTGGAGAAAGTGCGTATACACGCGGTTTCGGTAAAGTGCAGTAGCGTATGCATGATAAAGTTTGATATCTCAGGTTGCTTCTGATTCTGGTGGTTGTTACAGAGTTCTGGTCTCTGGTTTGGGTTCTGTGTTCTTAATGACAGGGTTTCAGTGATTCAGTATTGGGTTGTTTAATGAATTATGATGCAAGTTTAAGTTGATGATTGTATTGCAGTAATGTCTGTTTTGTACTCTTGGATCCAGTCTGAAAATTGATGAAACATGGTCCTTGAAGATTGTAGGGTCAGCACCTACGTACTAGTAAATGGATCAGCTAGTACAAGAGCTGAGGGGGTTGTAGCTCCCTTCCAGAAGTAGTTGAAAACGAGAGAGGGTTGTAGCCCTCTGCAGGTTGTAGCCTGCATACTGGTAAAGGACTGCACCAGTATATTGTAAAAGAAGTTTCTCATTAAAGAAGAAAGAAACGAATTGCAGCAGGTGGTTTTCACCCACATTGGGTTTCCACCTTATATCATGGTGTTCATGTGTGTGGCTCTTGTGTGATGTCCTGTTATGTTATACTGCACCTGTTTACTGTTAATATGCTTAATAATGTTCTGATGCATTCACTGAAGATTAAGCTAACTGAATTATAAGATCTCTGGGTATACGCTATTTGCTTTAGACACAGTCGCGTGTATACGCCTGTTCACTTCATTGAAGTAGCGTATATGAATCTGAGTATGAAATTGAAAAGTTTTATCTGATCTGATAATACAGATTCACCCCCCCTCTCAGTATTATTTCCAACAGAAACCTTGACATCAGAATAAATATTTTGGAAATCTCTTAAAGAAAAAGTTCAATTCATAATCTCTTCAGAACTCTGCCTACAACCACAATTACAAAACTACGGTTCCACACCAAAATCAATGACAAAACACGTGTTTCATACCCTCTAACATAGTGAGGAAAACTTTGCATATATTAATGTAAAAGAAAAGATACATTCGAGACACCTCGGTCTCACACAGGCCTGATTCTCAACATTTGTGGCCTCCTCCCTATTGAATGCACAGGTTCACTATTTATAAGAATGCATTGGATTGGATCACTGAAGGATCTAATCAATCCTCTAACAAAAGCCCTAAAGCTCGCTACATGCATGCATATATGGCAAATAAATAAGTCTCATTGAGACTTTATCCATTCCATCTTTTTCTCTGTTTTAAAATAGAAAAGCCCCCTTATTAGCTCAATGGTCAACTTCTACTTTAATTAATTCCTAAATGCTCTCTCTTGTTCCTTGAATCATGGAACTATCTAAGAGTTGGATTTGACTTCTAACCCTTTTTCATTTGATCACCACTCATGTTCTCATTTATTTATTTTGAGGGCATTTACATATTCTCCCCTTATCTAATTAAATCACTTAAAAGCATAAATATTAAATTGACTAATTTCCATAAAACACATGACCCCCCTATGTCTACTAATTACAAAGATTTTCTCTTGGGTTGAGTTCTCCTACATCACATATATAGAGAGCCAACTTTCTATGCTTAGAAATTTCAAACTTGCTTCTCCATTACCCTTCAGTATTGGCAGCAATCTAGATTGTGAATCATTCTTCTTTCATTTGTGCTCGCTGATTTCTTTATGTTTCTTTTCCAATGTTGACAACATTTCATGGAATTTCACCTTTCTAGACATCTCCTTTGCTGCCCACCATGGAATTTACCTTGACAGCGAATGCCATCACTCTTTTTCTTATTGGCTCTACAGGGATCCAACCATTTCTCCAAATAGTTGAACTCGCTCTTCCTACTTACACAAAGAAAACGTCCCAACACTACCGAATTTCTCTCTCTGAAAATATCTCTCAACACAGAACTTTGCTTCTGTATGCTTACAATGACCATGTCATCTCTGGTGCCCTCAAGCTGGGGCCGGTTGTGATTCTCAAAGAAGTCACTTGCAAGTTTTTGCAAAACTATGTGTATATTCACTCTTCACCATACCCATCATATTTTTATGTTCCTTCCCTCTCTGTGCCATTGTCACTCCGACTAATGTTGAGTTGATTTTATCTTTCTTTCCTTCTTTTCAGGACTCTCCAGGTTATTGAACTCGAAGTTCTTAAACGTCATGAACCGTTGATCAAGGACCTAGCCCTTCTTCAAATTGTACAACCGTCGACATACTAATCGGGCTCTTCAATGTCACACGACCCCACCACATATACTTCTCCTTTGACACAGGCTTCTCCTTCATCATCAACTCATTTTTCCTCTACTCTACCTATTGTAATTCCATTCATGGTGGTAAGCCTCTACCATATACAATGGTCGATCCAGAGTAGGGTCCTTGGAAAAATAGGCGTTCACTCGTACAACAATGCTGGAGCCTCTAGAAAGGTCTTTGGATTTGACCTTATTGATTCTGCCAATGTTGCAATCCATCTCTCTTCCTTCAGTGATCTGGCATATTGCATGACCTTGTCCAAATTCAACAGATTTACATGGTTTCAAATGGCACAATGAAACCTGCAAACACAAATTACGACCATCTCAATAACAAATGGCAAGTCTCGATCTCTGTAACTTCCATTGTTCAACCTTCCCTAGATGGTGTTTTGATAATTCCTTTCCACCTTTTCCATTTCAAATCTATAGATGAAATCATATCTTCAAAACTCGAATAAATTTTTGATATCATTTGCATTATCAGGTCCACTTCTCCAACTTCCACCATTCAATGAATAGATGGCTCTAAAACACCTATAAAAATCTCATCTTAGAAGACGTGTCTGGGTATAGTATCAACATCACCCTATGGGGGGAGCATTGTGACAAAGTAGGCAAGAAACTTGTTGAAATTTCCTCTTCTTGTGCGTTGACTGTGCTTGTAATCAAAGGCAGCCACATAGCCGAATTTAATGGAAGAATTGTCAACACTATCTCAACCACTAGCCTCGTGCTAGATCCCGACATTCCAGAGACTAAGTAGCTCCAGTCATGGTTTGATCAAATAGGCTTCTTGGCCTCTTTACCATCATTAAGTAAAAAATTCTCAGGGTCTTTCAAGTGGTGCCACCTACAACGTACAATTGTTGCCCTCATTGATTCGTATCTGACTGGAAAAGCAACATGGTTCTCTATTAATAGAACCATCACCTCTATTGACATGCATTATTTCTACTTCCTTGCATGCCCTCTCTCATATAATGGCATGCAATGCATGAAAAAAGTTTTCAACTACTCAAATTGAATGTAGCACTGCACAAAATGTGGTGGGGACTTTTCCGAATGCCAATATCATTATTTGTTGAAATTTGAAGTGCATGACCACACATGCCTACTGGAAAATGTAACTGCTTTTAATGATGTTGCAATTGAAATCATTGGTGTCCAAGCAAAAGTCTTATTCATACTCTCCAATGATTCTGATACTATCCACGAGCTTCATGCAAGGGTTTCACGTTGTACTTTCCTATTCACATTGTCTATGAAAATAGATAGCTTCAATGGTGTCAACTGTTTGAAGTTTGTGATAATTAACTCAAAGGAAATCAAATATGGCTGTACATGTTCTGTTCTTCTCTATGATATCAGAAGAATGTCTACTACTTTAGTTGTTCGCCGCCTTTGAAACTCGTTTTATTTTCCCCATGCCATGATGAAGTGTAAAGAACTACCTCTATATGATTTTCTGTTCATTGTCGTTTCATTGCCTATCACCCTCTTATTTTCTTCACTTAATCATTGTACTTCTCTCATTTATGTATATACACCCAAATTACATGTTGCACCTTCCACCTTTGCATAATTCTCCATGTTTTACCTTTACATGGAGTATATATGTTTTTTTCTTCTTCCTTCTAAAGAAAATAGAATATTCACATCCTTTTAAAGTGTGATTTTTGCAACTAAATACAAACACTGCCTTTTTATAAACAATTTTTGTTTCCTTACCTTAAATATATTTGGTAAATCAATGATAAATAGTTATCGTCCACCACAAATAAATACTATGTTGAAATAAAATTGATTTCAACAACAAAATTTCAATGACAAGACATTAGTGTGTATTGTCAAAAAAACATAAACTCTATTATAAAAAGGTTTGTCCAACCAATTAACTGCAACCACTTTATCAAAAGACACATCTACTTTATAAGGGAAAAAGCACTATTTAAAAAATATAACTAGTAATGAAGTTCTTGGTTTTGAGGGTTATGTACTTTATCTTTTTGCTCAAGACTACTATTTCCCATCTCCTATATTCACAAATACTTGCGTCCCCATTTTTGTATCAGGATGGACATGCCAAGATCTTCTCTAAACCCCTCAAGAAATGTTTTCAAGAGACTCCTTTATGCACAAAATAAATATGCCTCCAACAAACAAAGACGACTCAAATATAAAGTTGATTTAAACACCCAAACATTTCCAAGTATACCCCCGTTTAATGTTTCTCTTCCCCAACATTTCGAAGCTTCACTTGGAAACCCATGTCCTTCAACATTCCCTACTCCGAATATATCTACCCTTCAAATTTATCCAGTCACTAGCACTTCTTCCCCATATATAACACACACCCCACCATTGACTCATCTTCCTTCACCTTCCCATCTGTTGAAAAAAGCAACAAGAAATGATAAAAATAGAAATGCTAAAAATAACATTTCGAGATATATTCCAACTCTGTTGAAAATAGCAAAAAATAGAAATGCTAAAAATAGCATTGCTATAAATAGCATTTTGGGATATATTCCAATTTTGATTTGTCCTTGAATCAAAATTGAGAATTCAAATTCAAATTTAGTCTCACCAACTATTTGAAAATCAATTAATTAATTCATCTTGAGTTAATTAGTTGGAGAAAATCAAACATGAAGTCTTTGTGAATACATGCAACAATTATCCCTTTGATTAAGGAGATTATCCCTTAATTAAGGAGATAAGGGTGAGTTGTATTTGAGTTGTAATTAGTTAGCAGAGTTAACTGAGTTAAGTCACGTTAAATTAGTTCCAAATAGATTGTGGAACTAATTGTGTGTTCAGTCAATTAATGCATGCACGCATGCAACTAGTGTTCTCCAAATAACTGAATATTCTCTCATAAATAAGTCATGCATGTCAGTTTAGACAGAGACCCAATTGAGATCAAAGGTAAGGACAGTGTACTATTAGTTGCTAGGATTTTCCTATAAGAAAATCTCTTGCATGCAGAAGGAATTCATTCCTTCAGGATTGCGCAGTTACTACAGAGGATAGCAGTAGTGTGTGAGGTGAGAATTACACATGTTGTAGTTAGAGGACCCAAGAGAAACTGTGCAAGTAAATAGGAGGCTTGGAGGACTGAAGGAAGGCATATGTGTTGTCTATTCTGTCTATGAGCAACAGTGAAGGATTGTACTAAGCGCTGGATAGCTTGAGAGCTAAAGCTTTGTGTAATCCTAAGATATTTCCATTTGTATGATAATACAGATAGCGGGGTTTTTAGCTAAGCCTTTCCCCAGAGTATTCTTCTATGTTTCATGCGTGATTGATTCTTCTTCTTTGTTATATGTGTTCTGTTTGATCTTGCTCAAAATCGATTAAGCTTCCGCAAAATTGATAGTAGAAGTAGATTAAGTATTTTTCTTTAGTACATTGCATAATTATTTTGATCTACAGTGAGAATTTCTACATGGTATCAGATCCAAGTTGGTCAAAGTAGAGAACAATATACAAAGAAGGGAGAAGTTCGAAGTTTGAAGTTCTTGATTGTAGGTACAAAATCGATTTCTTATCACATCTCAAATTTCACCAATGGCATTCAATAGCTTGACACTCGAGTATGCCCTGGATGGAAACTCGAATTACGTGGCTTGGAAGGATCACATGGAAGTGGTTTTAGAAGATAATGGTCTGAAGGACTTCATTGATCAAGAAGTCCCCAAGCCAGCAGCAACTAATGCCCAAGAATTGGCAGAATGGAAGAAATGTGTGGCGAGAGAAAGGAGGATTCTTCTGGAGGGAGTTAGAGACCATACTGTCTCAAGTCTCCATGGGAAGTAGACTTCCTTTTCAATTTGGAAGACATTGAAGGATATACATCGGAAAAACAACGATAGGAGGAAGCTGGCACTAAAGGACAAGCTTCGGAAAATCATGTGTGAAAAGGGCGACACGATCTCTACATATCTGAATAAGCTCACCACCTGCAGAGATGAGCTTGGAAGTGTGAGAATCATGATAACTAATGATGATATGGCGAGTCTTGCTCTCATCGGTCTTCCTAAGAGATGGCATAGCTACTAGGACTCAGTGAATGGAAGAAAGAAACTGCTAGATTGGGAACAACTGTGGTCAAATCTGATGCAGGAGGAGATCAGGAGGACCACCAAAGATGGTTCTTCATCCAAGGAGGATGAAGAAAATCTGGCCTTAGTGAGTAAGGCAAGGAAAGGGAAGGAGAAGTATTCTCATTCCAAATCTAGTTCTTCCCATGGTGGGAAGAAGATTGACAAATATAAATTGAGATGCTTTAATTGTCATGAGGTGGGCCATTATGAAACTAATTGTCCATTGAAGAAATCCAAGAAGGGATCCTTGGAAGGATATGAAGGTGAGGCCCTAGCCTCTTAGTTCAAATTTGATTTTACCCTCATCACATGCATGGTTTCATCAATGATGGGTTGTGTTTGGTTTCTTGATAGTGGAGCCTCATTCCACATGATCGATGATAAGATTTTATTCAGTACCTTGGAGGAGAAGGACCTCCAGATGCACATAGAGATGGGTGATGATGGAAAGTACCTTGTTTCAAGTGAAGGTATGGTTGTGTTTCAGAGGGAGAATGGAGCTCCTCTCACCCTAACTGATGTCAAGTATGTGCCTGGACGAAAGAAAAACTTGGTATTGATCACAATGGTGGAGGACAGAGGCTACGATGTTTTCTTTAGTAAGGGAAAGGTTTTCCTTAGACACATCACCATGGGTCAGGGCAAACATATCGGTTCATGGGCACAGAACCTATATGCTCTTGAGGTTCAATATGCGTGCAAGGCCTTGAGGAGCAAGATATCAATGAGAAGTGTGTTCTATATGGCTAGAATTTTATTGTATTTTATTTTATTTAGCACAAATTCCCACTAGTATTAGAACTTGTTGAATGGGACTTCCTTGGGGTTCACTCATCAAAGTTATTTGAGGAAAATAACATCTTCTAAAATAGCCCACCAGTGGGCCATAAGGGGTCAGAGATTCACTCTTGTCATATGCCTTTAAGACTTGGCCCATTGACCTATTTCCTAATGTATGAGGAATCCAAATTCTTAGCCAATCAGAAATAGTTTTAGGTCCTTCTCTTGACCCACAAGGTGGTATCAATCTATATAGTATCTACAAGAAATCCAATGTCGCTTGTGTTCATTGCTATAAATACCACCAACGAAGTTATGTTATTTCTCATAACATCAAGATTTAGTTCTATACATGAAACCATACACTACCTAGGATTGCAACTGAATATCTTGCCCAACAAAACTATACCAAGGATAGTTATACAAGTGGAATTCTCTCTTCAAGACATCTTATACCTTTTAGACTATGAAATTTATGTTACATTTTTAAAGGATAAAGTTATTTCATATATTTCTATTTATATTTATATTGGAAATATGTTTGTAATTATCATGTTCAGTTATTCATTTCTTTTGCATGATATCTGGTATTTCTCTAGTGAGGCCTATAAATAACAAGCCTTTTTATATTTTCTCTAGCATAATAAACAAAGTTGTCAAACTTTTTGTTTTCAAACAATTTCTATTTCATCCACCCAATTTTCCTTTAGGTTCTGCATGCATGTTACACATTGAGATCTTAGCATTTTTCTAAGCAAGAAAATAACTAATAATGACTACCTATGCATTGAATTCATTAGCACAATATGTTCTAGATGCAAGGGGCTCAAGTTTGGAGGAATCAGTGTACTCAATAACTTTTAATATGTCACTGGAGTCACAAATAGAGATATTCAATAGTATTTTCGCAGTGAGTTCCTCTGCTACATTTAAGTTGTCGTTGGTAACCTTTTGAAATGACATGGTTGAATTAGTTATGGCAGTTTGGTTAGGATACCTATGCTATGATCTATCTTGACTAGTGTCGATTGTCTCATGCCTTACCTTTGAAATAACTGGCATGTAATAAATATAAAGTTGGATGCATTCATGGTGTTGATTTGATTTAGAGAGTGGGTATAGTGATAGATGAAAGGTATTATGGAACCAAACCATCCAACAACGCAATTCAAACATTCACTCAAAACGCCCACATTACTGAATATGATACATTTCCAAATACAATCCCCTTCCCATTCATAGCTACTGGGAATGTATATAGATATAATAAAAAAATTTAGGTCTCTTGTGTGATTGGTAAGATTTCATTTCTATTTTAGAAAAAATAGTTATATTGCAGTTTTTATTTCTAGTTTGTGTAGTCTTGACAATGATAGCTTGACTTATTGGCATATCTTGCATGAAGATTGGTGGGACGGTGTTGTGGAACAAATTCATACAACACTTGGGTATTTCATTCAGGATTTGCATCCTCAACCAAATTACACCACAACTTTGTTGAGAACTATTGCAAAGGTTAGGTTAGATCTCAACAACATTACATTAGGAGACATAGTTGTCTCGGTAAAAAAATTGGCATAATGAATGTCTGACTGTTGCTAGATTGGATTTGCAGGGAGAGCAGACAATTTATGAAAGAATTGAAGGTTGCACACATGAAAAATCTACTTCAATTGAACCTGCCATGGTTCCTTGCAATTCCTCCAACTAGATAGATATTTGCTATTCTCCTTAGCTTTAGATTTAATCTGTTTGGGTTTTAGGACATTTTAAATCAAGCATGGAAAACATTTATGTAAATGTAATGGTAGGTGGATTCTCTTCATCCAATGAAACAGAATAGCCTTTTTGTAGAAATAGTTATCCTCCTTTTTTTTACATTAATGGAGTTTCTCTAGGAAGAGATCTAGATTGGGGAGAGGGATTGGCTAGATACTTGACAACATTATAATGTATAAATTATATATATACAATGATTATATCACTATGAAACACCCTACTTTGCATAAGACAAGAATGAGATGTGTGCTCTATATGGTTAACATTTTATTGTATTTTATATTATTGAGTATGAATGCCCATTAGTATTAAAACTTGGTGAATGGGACTCCCCTGGAGTTGACTCATCACAATTTTTCGAGGAAAATCACATGAACTGAAATAACCCACTGGTGGTCCATAAGGGGTCAAGGATTCACTCTTGCTAGTTGCCTCTAAGTCTTGGGCCATTTACATGTTTCCATATGTTCAAGGAAGCTAAATTATTAGCCAATTAGAAAACGTTTTAGGTCTTACTTTTGGGCCACATGAAGGTCTCAATATATATAGTATCCGAAAGAAAGCCAATGTCCCGTGTGTTCATTGTTGTAGCTACATCTAGTGGAGTTATGTTCTTTGTCATAACATCGAGCTTTAGTTCTATACATGAAACAGTGCACGACACATGATTGCAATTGAATCTCTTGACCAAAAAAACTATACCAATGATAGTTGTACAAGTCGAACTCTCTTTTAAAGACACTTATACGTTTTAGACTATGCAATTTAAGTTACATTTTTAAAGGATAAAGTTATTTCATATACTTCTATTGATCTTGACAAGTTGTTTGTAATGATCATGTTCAATTATTTATTTCTTTTGCATGATATCTGGTATTTCTCTGGTGAGTTCTGTAAATTATAGGTCATTTTCTATCCGTTGATTGTATTTCATTACTTCTGAGTTTCCCTAGAAGAAGAAAAAAAGTCATCAAGATTTATGTTTTAAAACAACCACTATGTCATTCACCCAATTTTCCTTTAGGTTCTGCGTGCATGTCACACTATGAGATCTTAACCTTTTGCTAATCAAGAAAACAACTAATAGTGACTCCTATGCATTGAATGCATTAGTAGAGTATGTTCTAGATGTAGGGGGTTCAAGTTTGGAGGAGTTTGTGAACTCAAAAAGTTTTAACATGCCACTCAAATCCCAAATAGGGAGGTTCCATAGTATTTTGGATGTAAGTGAATTACTATCCTACATTTAAGTTGGAATTGGTAATATTCTAACATGACATGATTGAATTATTTATAGCAGTTTGGATAGGATACCTATGTTATGATCTATCTTCACTAGTGCCTGTTTTGGAGAATTTGCTATCTACGAATAAATAGTAATTCCCTAGATAAGTAGCCATATATAGAACAACAATTTAAAGTGCTTTAGCCTTTTCCTATAAGCAATAGATAAGACAAAGAAGATGAGAAGACCTACTTGTAGTTCCTCTTTCATCTTGTCTCCTTTGTGTCAATCTCGTCGCTCCTTCCCATACTTAACACGCTTAAGAAGTACCTGTAAACACCACTAGAAGACAAAGAACTGATCAAATCAAAAGACCTATTGAATACAAGTGAATGGAATCAGATACATTTCACACATATAAGCATCATATGACATTACAAACATATGGGAAAAAGGTTCAAATATTTTATTGAATAGAAGAAGGAATTACAACCATTGTGTCTGATTCAAAGTCATTCCTCCAACTTGGATCCCATCCACATCACATCAAAAGCATGATAGCTTGTAGCATTACAATACTTTATTCAAAGCCAATTCTCATAGAAACATTATCTCCTTGTAATTCAACATAGTCCAGCCCTCGATCACTTAGATCAGTAGTCAATTTATAGGCAGATGAAGGAGGTTATGTCATAAATGATGGTATTGAATGGCCTTCCATACTTAGAATTAGTTACATGGAGGAAGGGATGAGAGGATAGGATGCATATTAACTCATTCCTCATCCATTTTCGAGCTCATAGGAGTTGATAAGTGAGGGAACCTTCTAGATGACTCCAAAAGATAAGAATATTCCCCAAACCCTATGTGAATTTCTCTCAATCTTGCCCAGTGTAGATGAATGAAGATCTAATTGCTCTACAGAGCACCCTGTCATGGACTCAACTACTCTGTAGCACACCCTTACATGGGCCTACCTATGCTGGTCCCTCTAGAGGTCTTTTAAGGATGTCTTCAGGCCATGAAACTATTTGGGAAGGAGGCATTCAAAAGGGTGACTTGTTTAAGGCATGTAGCAACTGAAATTAGGGTTTGGTGAGCCCTAAAACACTAATTTGGATTATGGGAGTGATGTGTCCAAATGGATCTGTAATAGCTGCCCCCTAAAGCATGAAGTCGAAAATGTTAATGTCGAGTGATATTCTTTATGATGTGATGAGGAGGTTTCGAAACGGATGGTGACCTCCATTAATTACAATACATAATATCATGATATTTTGATTTTTTCTCATGAATTAGTAAGGGAAGGCATACCCATGCTCAGCATATAAACTTTCATTACAAGTACATAGACAGTCGTCTACAGATATAGACAAATGATAGGATGACTATCAATGTAAATCCATTGTATGGATGATTTGGTACATTTCCTGAAATTGAAGCTCGGATGGATGAAACTAGATCTGGGGTCTTCTATCTCGCTCAATCGTTCGCTTAAGTACGAGTCTAACCATGTGAATATGTGATCTGAAGCCGAACATGGGATGACACCATCTGATTACCAGCCAATGATGTAAGTCGTTAACAAACGTGAGAGAAATCATCGATAATGATAATGATCCTCAAGGTACTGTTGTACATTCTGCATGGTGTGAATGGATTATTTGATGTCGAACACCATACAAAGTCTTTCAGTCGAAGGCCATTGATGTCAACCTATCGTCAAAAGTGAGAAACCTGCCATTGATGTATGAAAGCCTCAAGGTATTAGAAGGGTGTTTCTAAGTCAACTTCTTGGATAATGAGCTGATGTCGAAAAGAAGTGACTCGTCACAAGAGGGCCTTGATGTATCCCCACTTCAACAACATGAAACGAGTGTAATGATTTTGGAGACGAAATTTGAATGACGACACAAGGTTTAGGAACGGCGGTCGTGAAAATGAAGGTTTATGAGTATTGGAGAGGATGAATTTTAATTGAATGACTTCTCTTGAACATATTGGTGACAACTAATGAATTGGCAGCATTGACCCAAAACCAAAGTAATGGATGGTGTGATAGACCATAGGTATGATAACCATCAAGCAGATAACCAACCCAAATAGTCTAAATGAATTGGCAGCATTGACCCAAAACAAAATTGATGGATGGTGTGATAAACCATAAGTGATAACCGTCAAGTAGATAACCCAACCCAAATAGTCATGGAGATGAAGTGAAAGTGTCATGTTCAAGAGCAACCTGCTACCATAAAGTGGCTTACCCCTTTTTCCATTTTCCCGAGTCATTGCTGACCAAATCCTCTTTATTTTTTATCAAGCTTGAGGATGATAACATATGCTTGTTGTATAATTCCACCCTTCGGGTGAATGCATCGCTATGTGATGTTTTAACGAGTCTAGCAAAGGTGAAACTCAGTCTTTTCTAGATGGAAAAGTTTGTCTTTATTTTATGTTTTAATGAGTTTAACAACAAAGATAACTCGGTCCTTTTCATGTTTAGAGAGTTTGAAAAGGCACAAAAACAAAACCCCTTAATATCGTTTTCGTTGATTTGTCTCTCATGCCCGAAAAAGCATAAAACAAAATGAGAAAGAACCTATTGACCATGTTCGATCAATGTATTCCTATTTCACAAATAATCTATCCCAACCTGAAAAAGGGTTAAAATTATACTAAGTAGATTTCATTTCCAGTCCGTTAACAAGCTGACAAGGACAAGCGCTCGACAATATTTTCTATTTTGAGAGTCTGAAAAGAGCTTAAAGAGGAATCCACTTTGAGGAACGAGTGGTGTCTAGGATAGCAACTGGTTGCAGTGATTTTGGAACTTCTCAAAATATGTTGATTTATGTGAAGAGGTTGGCTAATAAGACCACTAATTGCAATTATTCCTCAAAAAGGGTAAAACAACCAAGTGAAAGTGTATGATTGGCCAAGTAGATAGTGACAATGGAAGGATAAAAACCAAGGCTCATTTGATGAAAAAGGCCGAGAGAATGGAAATCACGAGGGTCAAAATGGAAATGGGTTCATTTTTAGAGAATCTTGAAGCATAGGGAACTATGCTTGGATTCAGTTCATGTTTACACAAGATTGAAACAAAAAAAAACTATGCTTGGATTTAGTTTCATTTTTACACAATCTTGAAATGAAGAACTATGCTTGAATTCAGTTTATTTTTTACACAAGCTTGAAACAAAGAGCTATATTTGAATTCAGTTTCATTTTTACACAAGATTGAAATGAAGAACTATGCTTTAGATTGGTTTACATGCCCCCATCATGATAAAAGGGAGAGTCTCTTGTAACCACATGGAGGTTGATGCAGTGAAGCAGGACGGTTATCCAACACCTTCCTTTTTTTGTGCAGATAGGGACAAAGGTGAATGGGGTGATTCCCTTAACATAACCTATAGGGAAACTAAACTTTACCACTAGGTTCATGCCCCCCAGGATTCATTACATTCACCTAAGTATACTACTCATGGCTATCAGGTGGAAGGAATGAAGGTTAATTTACAAGATCAAGTGAAAGACTCGACTACAATTTTTAATGAGATTGACACAAGACAAGGAACTCTACTCAGATTCCTTGTTTCATTTTTTAATGAGCTTGACACAAGACAAGGAACTATGCTCATACTCCTTGTTTCAATTTTTAACGAGGTTGACACAAGACCAGGAACTATCCTCATGAACCCGTTTTAGTTTTTAATGAGGTTGACACAATAAAAGAACTACCCTCATATTCCTTGCTTCATTTTCTAACGAGGTTGACACAAGATAAGGAACTCTCCTCTTTATTCCTTTCTTAATGACCAATAACAGGTCATGACTTCCAAGAGGTTCTCATTAGATGGGAGAACAATGCTCTAGAAGGAGAGATATAGTTCCAATGCCCCTAGTACATAATGTACAACATCACATAATTGATCGTCTGTTGATGTAGGCATGGAACGGGTTGCCACATAATTAACCCATGGTGTGGATGATACCATTGGTACAAAATGACCATTTAGGGAAGATGGTTGACTGGAAGCCATATTTGGACCGAGAAATGAATACTGGTCAACAGTGACAATTTTTCCTTCATGCGGGAAACAAATCACTCGAAAGAGTGCTGAAACAATAGCTTCCATGCCATAAACATAGTTGCACCCAAGAAGTAAATTGTAATCTAAAGGGCCTGGGACTACCATCAAATTCAGATAAACGATTATTCTACCCAAAGTAATATGCAACTGAGGAAGGATCCCTAATGGTTGAATGGTTCCTTTGTTAAAAGCCAAGTGATTCTAGGTAACAGGCACAAGTGGCAGCAAACCGAGTGCTTGCCAAGCAGTGGATGAAAGGATACTCACAGTTGCACCTTCATCTATAATAGTGCCTGATACAATCATATTACAGACCTGTACAATTATCAGGAAGGGCACATAAGAAGGAAGACAGAATCCTACCAGTTGATTCCAATCAAGGGAAGTGACCACACAACTTGGAGGGGTTACCGTAAGAACGGGAGAATTATCCCCATGAGTTACTAGAATGGTAGAATTTTCCTCCTGTCTTGATAGAACAGGAGGGTTGCCTCCAAGCTCATTCAAATCTAAATAAATGAAAAAAACCTTAGTGGTATCGTATTCACTCTCTTCGGGAAAGGTATGATTAATCGAAGGTGAAATTGGGTCAACTATTTCCTTGACTTGTTGATTTGGGTCGGGTATAGACTCGTATTATTCACTTTCAGAGAGAGTGGGTTTGACCGATGGTTGATTTGGGTCAGTCAATTTATCAACTAGTGAAGGCTTAAGGGATAGTTTCCTGTAACTAGATGGAAGTTGCTGCAGTGAAGCAGGATAGTTATCCAACATTTTTTTGGCTTCATCCAGATAGTGACAAAGGTGAATGGGGTGATTCCCTTCACATAACCTATAGGAAAACTTAACTTTACCCTTCTTTGCATGAACTTTACTACCACTAGTTGATGGTGTGTCTCCAGCATGATCTCTAGAAGTGGATGACATAGGAAGACCATTCTTCTAATATCTCAGGAATACAAGAACAATTTCGAATAAGATGGTCTCCTGCACAAAGTTTGCATGGATATTGAACTTTGTGAGGCTTGACGGATGGTTTCTCATCAGATGTTGCATTCAAAGCAATGGTTGCTTGGTTGCCCCTTTACTGAATTTGCTTCTTCTTCTTCTTCTTCCCTTTCTTCTTCTTATTATCCACCTAGTTATTAGTACCAATACTTTCACCAGGTGAAGAGGAAGAAGTGGAGGAGGAAACAACCGAGGAAGAAGGCAAAGGGTCAACTTTATGATCAACTAGAGGTTGATTTTGTCCAGTTGGATGTGTACTCGATTGTAGAGAAATCACGACATTTTTAACCAAGAAGGTTGAGAACAACCATACTGGCAAGCCAATGGTAAATCCCAAAAGGGACAATGTAGCCATATAAGGAGCACTAATATTTCTGGAAGGAGGAAAAGGAATAAGATTCCCACCAAAAGGAATTCCTTAATCGGTGGACTCCAAATTTGTCGCCATATGTCTCAACCTAAGATCAACTAAGGAGTGACCGCGGAGGATGTTATCCATGGTCAATTAATTTTATTTTAATCAAAGTAATGTAACAAAACAAAAGAGGGATAATCTAGGCAAAAGGTTTACCAAGCAACTGTGAACTACAAAATACTTCCTGCTGAACCAGGAAGTACGGGTAGACAATCTCCCCAAATGCTGTGTTCAATGTATGACAATGTACAAGGCGGTCGACTCGGTTACCTAAGGATGGATATTTACCTAGTTTTGTCCTCCCATATATACCCGAAAGTTTGTGGAGACCTAATCCGTATTAGCACTGTCGAATGCAAAACCACACAATGAGAGCATTCCCATATACTTTACGTACTGTACCACTGCCCTATATACCCAAAGGTACATGGAAGAGCTACAATATACTCACGTATGTGGAATGAGGTATCACACTCAGGATGTATTACAGATAGGTTAGCGATAGCTGCTATGTTTTACGATGTCGGAACACGTCTCTAGCGTAGACCTCTAAATGTTTTTCGTTAGGTGACAATGGTCCATTAGGTAAATTCAGATAAATTTTAAGTTGATCTTCTTTAGAATTTTCCTTTCAAGGTTCACCACGTGATGTATGTTTGCAATTCCTAAAATGCAACTAATATGCTAACCATTCTTCTTATACCTTAGCTAGTAGGGATAGAGCAATTAGATATTTGACAAAGAGCAAAGAGCACTTCTAATGCAATATCCCTAGCTATTCCTTTCAAGAATTCACAAACTACAATATGAATGATGAAAGTATTTCTTTTCAAATCCCTTAATATTATGATGAACAAAAAAAGGAAACTAATGCACATACAGTCAATCAATCTTTTTATAAGAATAGATACTTTACGATAGCTTAGTTTCGAACAAAAAGAAGACTTTTATGACACTTTCTTTCGAACAAAGATTAATTGAATATAATCTAACTTTGACGATGAATCAATAATGAAAAATAAATCATTTAAGAAATATTAATAAATCAAGTCAAAGTAGGGCTGGAAAGAGTAAATACAAGTTGATTTTAAAGACATACTACAACCATTGATCTTTCAGCAAGCATAAAAAAAATGAAATTTGGAGAAAAAACCCAATCCAAACGTGAAAATTTTCCCTAAGGTGGATCATTGAAGGTAAAAGAGGGGCTAACTGCACTATAGAGAATTGTCTCTCACTCAATGGTTCTCTGCAGAGCACTGTCCCCTGACCAAGCCTGCGCTGATTCTTGAGAGGCCACTCAAGAGTCATCTAACCTCAATTTTTGATGAAATAACACCTCAACAATGCTGAAATACAATCAAAGAAAGGAAGTAAGGTCTACTAGAGTGTCCTAGGATGTGGATAAGCTAGTTGGAATGATAATCATTCCCCAGTATGGTCACCAATTTGTTTCGGAGAATTATGTATCTACGGATAAATGCCAATTCCCTAGATAAGTAGCCATGTCTAGGCAACAGTTTAAAGCACTTTAGCCTTTTTCTATAAGAAATAGATAGTAAGAAGAAGATGAGAAGACCTAATTGTAGTTCCACATTCCTCTTGTCTCCTTTGTATCGATTATGTCACTATTTCTCGTACTTAACATGCTTGATAAGTACCTGTAAACACCAACAGAAGACAAAGAACCGATCAAAGAAAAAGACCTATTGAATACAAGTGAATGGAATCAAATACATTTCACACATATAAGCATCATATGATAATACAAACATATGGGAAAAAGGTTCAAATACTTTATTGAATAGAAGAAGGAATTACAACCATCGTGTCTGATTCAAAGTCATTCCTCCAGCTTGTATCCCATCCACATCACATCAAAAGCATGACAAACTTGTAGCATTACAATACTTGCTTCAAAGCCAATTCTCATAGCAACATTATCTCCTTAAAATTCAACATAGTCGAGCTCCTGATCACTTAGATGAGTGGTTAATTTATAGGGAGATGAAGGAGGTTATGTCATAAATGGTGGTATTGAATGGCCTTTCATACTTAGAATTAGTTCCATGGAGTAAGGGATGAGAGGATAGGATGCATCTTAACTCATTTATCATCCATCTTCAAGCTCATAGGAGCTGATAAGTGAGGGAACCTTCTAGATGACTTCAAACGATAAGAATATTCCCTAAACCCTATGTCAATTTCGCTCAATCTTGCCTAGCGCAGGTGAATGAAGGCCTAAGTGCTCTGCAAAGGACCTTGGCATGGACTCAACTACTTTGTAATGCACCCTTACATGGGCCTATCTACGTTGGTCCCTCTAGAGGTCATTTTAGGATGCCTTCAGGTCATGAAACTGTCTAGGAACGATGAATTCAAAAGGGTGACTTGTTTAAGGCATGTAGCAACTGAAATTAGGGTTTAATGAGCCCTAAAACATTGATCTGGATGATGGCAGTGATGTGCCCAAATGGATATGTAATATTGTCAACTGACTCATGCCTTACCTTTCAAAGAATTAATATGTAATAAATCTAAAGTTGGATGAGTTCATGGTGTTGATATTATTCAAAGAGTGGATATAGTGATAGATTAGATATATTATGGAACCAAACCATCCAACAACATTGTGCAAACATTCACTCAGAATGCTCACATTACTAAATATGATACCTTGCCAGCTCCAATCCCCTTCCCACTCGTAGCTATTGGGAATGTATGGTGATATGATAATAAAATTCAAGGTTCTTGTGTGATTGGTAAGATTTCATTTCTATTTGAGTAAAAACATTTATATTGCAATTATATTTTTGATTTTATGTAGTCTTGAGAATGATAGCTAGACTAATTGGATTTGTCTTGCATGTAGATTGGTAGGATGCTGCTGTGGCACAAATTCAACTAGAACTTGGGGATTTAATTTAGGCTCTGCATCCTAAACCAAATTATACCACAACTTTCTTGAGAAATATTGGAAAGATTAGGTTAAATATCAACAACATTACATTAGCAGACATAGTTATCTCTGCAAATAATTTGTCATAATGAATTTCTAACTATTACTAGGATGCATTTGCAGGGAGAGGGGACAATTGATGTAAACATTGAAGGGCGCAAACATGACAAATCTACTCCAATGGAACCCACCTTTGTTCCTTGCAATTCCTTCAATGAAATAGATATTTGATATCGTCTCTAGGTTTAGGTATAGGGTGTTTGGGCTTTAGGACATTTTCAACAACATGGAAAAAATATATATGAATGTAATGGGAGGTGGATTTTATTCATTCAATGGAAGAGAATGGCCTTTTTTTAGAAAGAGTTATTCTTTTTATTGTTCTTAAATTAATGAAGTTGTTCTAGGAAGAGACCTAGGTTGGGGAAAGTGATTGGAAAGGGATTGATGTTGATGTATTTAAAGTTGTAGCTTCCATTCAACATGTTATAGATGATAAGAGAAGTTCAAATGAAGAAAAATCTCATGATCCCAATTTTATATTGCATGAAGAGACAATCAGGGACTTTAAGATATCAGTCATAAGAGATGTTCCAGATGCAAGCCAAAAACTGCATAGAAAGAATGATGGAAGCCAAGCCTCGGGAGTGTCATCTAAAGAACTTGAAGGGAGAAAATTGTTGAAAGGAATAACTGTAGATGAGAGCACAAATGTACATTTAAGTATATATTTAAGTTTTTATCTCTTGTTCCAGTCTAAATGTGGACCTCTTTGGGAAAGGTATTGCTCAATTGATTATTTATGCATATATCTTTCAAGATCAATACTGTAAACTAAAATTTGAACATGGAGTTGGGTTTCCATTTGTAGGATATTCCCACATTATGAGCTTTTGTTATTAAACACTATGGCTACACATCAATGGTGAAAGTTTATGGTCATAAAAAATCTGAACCAGAATCTTCACCCCTAGACATTGACATTGAGGATCAACCTGAAGGTGGCGCCAATGATTTGAATGTCACTAGGTGTTGTCCAAACCTATATAGAACCTTTCATTTTCATTTGATACACCTTTATTCACATTTTATGACCTCATATGATGCACTTAGGTAGTCTAGATCTATTTTCTACCATTTCATCTCAGGCTTATGCCGACAAGGGTTTGTATATAATTTTTTAGTTTAAGAAACCTGTTACACAAGGGATCCTTTACACAATCAAATTTAGGAATTCATCACTCCCATGTTACTAAGTTTGAATATTTTCAATCAACAAGGACATTAGTACAAAAATTGCTAGAAGGTAGCTTGCTCAAACTACAAGAATAACACACTGGTGAGAGAATGTTAATAAGAAAGGAACTTGGAGCATGTTGGGTACAGAATTTACAAAAACAATTAACTGCTGAAAACCTTGAGATAAAGCCTAGTGAAGAAAGTGAGAATGAACCCACCATGAAAGGTCTTGGGAAACAGTTTAAGTTGCTAAAAGAGGTTAAATATAAAACGGATGACAAAAACAAAAAAGTTGACCCAACTAAAACATATTGTCTAGATGCTTCAACTGGTAGTGAAATTGAAAGAGACAAGAAAGAAGGGTCAGAGGAAGTTGTCCAACATGAATTTGATAAAGAATAATATGAAAGTGAAATAACATTGAGGAAACTCATTCCAAAAGATTCATTTATCTTGTTAAAATAATTAGAAATTGACCTTCACCATAGAATTTGTACAACAACTCCACTAAAAAAAAATTAGGGATTCAATTTGTATTTAGTTTTTTATGACCAATATTTTATATCCTTTTGTATTCCACTTCCATATTTGTTAGCATCATTGAGGTCCCTTTTTAGCATTTTGTATTCATTTACATCTTATATTCACGGTATCTTGAGTAGAATGGACCTTCATAATTTTATATATTTCAGAAACCTTCCATTATATGCTCATCAAGAGTTAATAGCATGAAATTAGTGTTTTCTTATGTATTTTTCAGTTTTCTACATTACTCTGGGGATCATGGAGTTGAAAATGTTCCAAAATATACTACAAACACCATTTTTTGGAGCGATCAGAGGGAATGGGCTGAGTAATTATAGTTCTTCATCTTCATGCAAGTTTCATATAGCTTTGTGAAGTATATGAATGAAATTATTGATATGGATAAGAAATACTATGATGATGTGGCACTACCAAAACTGCTGAAACGAATACACTTGTTGATTTTATTTTTAAATAAAAAAGTTCTAGACAAATTTTTCATGTAAAATTTAAAAAATTGGAGCATAATTTGATATTTTTTCATTTCTTCAGGTATCATACTTTGGTTCATTAGAATTATCACCTGTGGATGGGAGAAAACTGGTTGACTTTATTCATACACAAGGCTTACAAATGTGTTCCTTAGGTCGTGTGGTGAGAAGTAATCATATATCGATTATGATCATTACAACAGATACATATATGAGAATTGAGTTATATTGTTTTGTAATAATCATATGCTTCTTGTATCTTTAATTTTTCTAACATTTGGGGTAGCTCTCTAGATTGAGTTCCTCTTGATCCAGGTATTTAAAAATCTTCAGACTTTTTGTGAATTTAAATTGTGTATGTTTGTGACATTTGAATAATTTTGACTTGCAAACAAACTTCCTCATTTGCAATCACTTTGGATTCATGAAATGGTGGTATGGGCCTTCAAGCACATATTACAAGCAATTATTTCTTGCGTTGAAATGACATTAGACTTTGCTAAATTAATTGTTGCAACCTTGAATATTGTGCTTGGAACACCATCAAACAAAAAAGGTGAGCAGAATTGCATCTCAAATTCCCTTAAATGGAAATGGGTAGAGGTGCTTATGTCAAAATGATTTGGATGGAAAATCAATAATTTCAATCGCCAAGCTTTAAGAAAGTTTACAATTTTATGGGGGCTTTTCCATAAGGTTGCTAAACTGTTTGCTAGAATATTATTAGAAAATCCAATGATTAAGAGATGATTTATCATAACATGGATTATGGTCTTCCATTAGATTTTAAGAATATATAATCTTTCTTTATTTGGCTGGGACTTGAGTTGGCTCCTAGAGATTATGACATGGAGATCCCAAACCCATTCAAGAAAGTAGACATTATCAACATGGTTCCACTGTATAAGGTAAGGGAATACATTTACTATTTGATTTTTAGTTGTCTATAGTCATTTCCAACATAAACTGTGTATTATTAATTTATTTCTTACACTTGTTGGCAATCTAACTCTATATTTTTTTTTATAGCAAATTGCATGCTCATCTACAGATGGACGAGCCTTGTTATAATCATCAAAAACTACTCTCGATAAGAGGAAACTTGATGATTTTATTAACTATGGGACCAAGGTACTAAATTCATCTCAGAAACTACTACTTAATGGTTCATCAAAATCATTTTAACAAATGTATGGCCTTGGAGTTAAGTCAGTCTCTTGTATTTCTTTCATAGGCTCTAGCAAAGTTGGTGGCAGTATGTGGTCCTTACCATCAAATGATAACGAGAGCATATAGCTTGTTAGATGTTGTATTGTATCATACAGGAGATTTCAATCAGCTATTCTCATCATAAGGCTAGTGTACTCTTCTTGTTTGAGTAAATTTTGTAACAATATCAAGAATTTTCAACATACATGTGGTCTTTCCTAGTTATGAAAATTCCTCTACTTCCCAAATCATTGTGCCCCCAATCACTAGTATTATAGAAAGTACTCATCAAACCATGAAAGCGAGTGTATTATATATTTTCATGTGTTTTATGAAGGGGGGAGTGGGACACCAAATTTTGACATGTCACAATATTGTATAATTCTAGGACCCATTTGTAGTGAACCATGTGAGGAGTGAATTGAAACAATTTCCAAGAAATAATTAGGGAGGAAAACCATGATTTCCATTTACATCCACACAAAATCTCCCCCTTAAGAAATTTCAAACACATAAATTACCACATAATTATGAATTTTGGCATAATCCTACTTGTTATATCACTCTCTAACATGTAATGGGATCACAATCTCTAAACTTAGTTGTCGTGCTCATGGTTATATTGTAGGTTATAAATTCATGTTGAGATACTAACATATATAATGGGGCAATGATCAATGCATGGTGATAATGTTTTGAATAAGGTATCTATTGGAAGTTCCATGTGTTGTTCATATACTTTTCCCTTATTTTTCATGAGCCTGGCCTATGAAAATAATTTATTGGCCTAATAACCACATATATGAAGTCACTCAAGTTATAATGCGTCATATACTAACTATATAATAATTAATCCTTATGATCTTGTGTAACTGTTAAAGATGAGAGGAAATTAGGCCCTAATAGTAGTATCAAAGCTTGGTTAGTAGTTATCCCACAACAAAGTGAAATATATGGAGAATATGATGCTTTGGTTTAATAGTTTCAACAAAATACCTTTGAAAATAGAAAATTGAAGGTGATAATGCCCTTTTCTTTATGTTTATCAACAAAGACAAAGGGAAGAAATTGCCATGAAGGAAAGACCTCAAATGGGTAAACATATTAAGATTTTTCTCGCTACAAAGTATGATCATGAATGTAATGGAAAATAACAATATTAAACCAAGCTTTCAATATGTGGAAGAAATAAAACGCATTTGAGTGACATGTGGAAGCATCCCCCAAATTCTAGTGGATGTCACAAGGGATGTCTAGGTCTTCGACATAGGGGACCCCATATGAAATACTAAAAAAATAAAATATATGAAAATCGAAACATAAATCCTTGAAATCTTATACATAACAATGCACCAATAACATACATGATTACATGTAACATTATAATTCAAAAATGATACATGATTTAACACAAGAAAATAATCATGATTGACAAATGAATTATCAAAAATGTATTTCTCATTATACTTAAAACTTAGAGGATATGGTTCTAAGTCTTAAGATAAATTATCTAAGAACATTTCAAATAACGAATGAGCATCATTGGTAGAGGGAATGGCTCACTAGTCTCTACATCCATCTATTGCATGAAAGAATAAGTACCAACAATAGGAATGTCACTACCTGAATCAAAATAATTTTCTTTCTCAAAAATACTCAATCAAACCAGCTTGAGTTTTTCTTAATCAAGCCCCTCATAGAATAAATTTTTCCTTCTATGATGTAATTTGTTAGCCAACTGTCATACATTATTTATTATAAGTTGTATTTTTCTTTCTATTTGTTTTCACAAGTTATCTACAACCTGAGCTTTTTAGCATGTAACTTATTTGATATGATTTTGAATAAGATTTTTTTGAAGGTTGAATACTAAGTTCCTAAGGTGTTATTTTTTATGCTGATGTTTTATTTTCTCTATTTATACAAGTCATTTGGACATATAGTGGCCATTATCGCCCAACTGAAGAAAACTTGTTTGATTTTCTTTATTTTAGGGGGAAAAGGACATTGACATTGTTGATGTTGAGGTATATGTTGAATAAATATTTTGCAGTCTACTTTAGTTTATATTCCATTGTTCATCGTCTCTCATGTATTATACTCTACAAAGTATCTTCTTTCATTTTTAGAAGAGGAACTCAATATTGATGGTAAGCAGAAAAAATTGGAGAAGGAGGAGTACAATAACATTGTAGTGACAAATGCAGAAAGAGAAAGAGAAGAGAAATGATGTAGTGATACCCTTGAAGCAATATCCCATGAGGCACACAGAAACATATTGATGGTCAAGTCTTTAGATTTGGTGAATTCACCTACAATTCCTTAGCAACACAATGATAATGTTTTGAAGTGATGAAACGGTATTTCATATGTAAAGTGTAGTCCAACCAATGTTAAGTTGGACACTCATATTGCAATACTTGACATTTCAAATAATATAATTTATGAGGTTGAAAATATTTATAGTTGTATTTGATATTATTTATTATTGTAATTAACATTTGCAACTTTGCATTTTCATATTAGATGAACATGCACATTGTATGTCAAGATAAATTACCATTGTAAATGGTAAATTTGTCACTACAAATGACGATTAAATTTTTCATATATACGACTATTAGTAACTAATTTATGACATCTTATAACACGACTACAATTTAGTCATACTTCTTTTGTCATTAATTGGTTTCAAACGATGACTAAAATTTGCATATGTATGACTATTAGTAGCTAATTTATAGTATCTTACAATGTGACCAACATTTTGGTCATATTTCTTTGGTCATTAATTGGTTTTCTCATGTGATCATGTAGTAGTATATTTTGTTGTGTATTTGGTCATTAATTGTGGCAATTAATGGCTAAATCAATGAATAAATTAATGACCAAAATTATGGCTAAATATAATACTAGACAATAAAATTATGACAACCAATTAATGACTAAGCTAAATATTAATAAACTTTGGTCGCGTTATAAGATATTGTAAATTAGCCACTATTGGTCACCGACTGAAAAATGGTCGTTTATATGCAAATTTTAGTCATTTTTTAATAATTGATTAGTCATTTTGTACTAGTGATTATGTGCAAAAACATCCAAAAAAAAAATTTGGAGTACAAGAGGAGGAATATTTGGGTCATATTGTATCTCATGAGGGTGTTAAGGTAGACCGTAACAAAATTAAATCCATTAAGGAATGGAAAATCTACACAACCCTAAAGCATCTTCGAGGAGTTCTTGGGTTGATAGGGTATTATTGCAATTTTGTTAAGATTTTTGGGAGAATCGTAGAACCTATAACAACATTACTAAAGAAAGATGCATTTTATTGGACTCTAGAATCAACTAAGGAATTTGAACATCTTAAAGAGGGAATGTGCCCAGCACCAGTCTTAGCTACACTGGACTTCACAAAAACTTTTATTGTGGAATGTGATGCCTCGAGAAATGGAATTGATATTGTTTTAATCCAAAAAGGAAGACCCATTGATTTTAAAAGTCATCTCGCTAAGGGAAAGTATTCACAAAAACCTATTTATGAGAAAGAAATGTTGGCAATACTACATGCACTAAAGAAATGTCGACCTTACCTAATGGGAAAACACTTCAAGGTAAAAAAATATCATGATAGTCCTAAATACTTTTTGGAACAAAGATTATATTCATAATATAAACATAAATGTGTCACAAATATTTTGGGTTATGACTGAAATCATTTACAAAAAAGGGAAGCAAAATGTTATTGTAGATATACTCTCAAGAAAGCATGAGGATGTGGACACATTTCCTTGTGTCATTTCTATTATCCAAATTGATTGGATAACTAAAGAAAGGGAAGAATGGAAGTGATGAATATAGCTTGGGTTTCCCTGACTATCTCCCAATACCCAGGACAAAACTCCCACAAGCATAAGTCTGTTTTTTTTTCTTTCCCAATTCTAAAAATTTAGAAATTAATTAAAAATATGAAATCAAAATAAGAATGGTGATTTATCTTGCCTAGTGCTATGATAGATCTCTCTCAAGCCTTCTAATCCTTTCCTTCACCTCATTCAACACGATGGGGTTCATTTGTCAAATGATACACCGAGAAAGCTAAACAGGCTTCAAAAATCCAAACTCACAGTCCTGGAAAATGCTTATTGTAGGCATTGTGAAATATTTTTGCAGTGTAGTCAAAATATTATAGGGGCAATGAAATATTTTCATAGCGCCCAAAACTCTATCTTTTCATATTCCAGTAATTAGAAACAACTCACTCTTTGCAATTTTGTTTGTCCACAGTCGTGATATTTCTCCTTAACCTAATAAATGATTTACATATGACTTTCTCCATGGGGATTGCAAAGTTAACACATATGTCAATTAAAACCAGTCACAAAAAAGGTTTGATAATGTTCCCAAAATAGGTTATTCAGGTTTTCTATAAGAACTCTTTATTTTTATAAATATTATGCCTTCATACTCCAAACCACATAGAGAATTCCTCCATGGGTGTGGAAACAAGTACAACACAGGGCCATGAAAATACACATAATGGTTAGGTCACAATATTGAAACTACTAATTTAAATAAGCTCAATAGTGTACAACCTAAACCATAGGCTACAAAATTGCTTGCTCAAGTCTCAAGTGCATTGTTTGTAACCTTAGGGGAACCCACAAACAAATATAACACAACACATTCTAGTATCAATTCTCAACACCCATCTATTGCATTATCTATGAATTACAATCTCAATCCTCAAGACCCATCTATTTCGTTATCTATGAAACTAGCATGTGTTCATTGAGTTGTTATCGACCCTCAATCGCATAACACTTTCCTCTATAGAATTTTCTACATGAATCACACACAAATGACAAACACAACGATGGAAAATCCCATGCCCACATTCTTAATTAAGATGAACTTTATAGGCACAAACTTCTAAATATAATAATGCACAGGAATAAATATGATTGCAACAGTGTACAAACAGAAATCTATTTGCTCAAAAGACTAGTTCTTTGTTAACCACATACATACAGAGAAGTAAATGAACATAAAGGAATCTAAACAAATTGTTCATTAATCAAATTCAACATAGATTAGGCTGGCCTGATATACAAGGTGCATGTGCAGCCCAGGCCTCTCAACCTCTCCCTCTTCTCATAGCATCAGATCTTCTCCTCTCCTCTTCCACTACACTTCTCCTATGCTACACACACTACTCTTCTCAAACATTACTCCTCTTTAAAAATAAAGCTACATGGTATAACCAAGAGTCACAAGTGATTATTCTTTTACCCTTCTCACAAAATAAGGGACACTAAAATTACATTTACATTAGGAAATGATTCCTATAAATAAGAAAACTCATTTCCAGATGTAAGTATTTACAAAAGAATTAAAATATCTCCCTCATAATCAAGTGACCATCCCATCGCATTGGCAAGCTCTGGCCCAATCTTCATCAAACTTTGTGCCCAATCTATGCACTTCCATCAAACTCCAAAGGTATAACATATATAACCTCCTAGTCATATGCATATGCTCTTCTTGTAACAACTTCAACTCGTGAGCTACAACACACCTCTACAGTAACAAGTCTCCACCTTACTACACTATACCTCAGCAAACTTTCTCTTGAGTTTGGGATTTCGGAATCTTCCTGGTTATCTTCTATGGAACCCTTTGAGCATGCTTTGTTCTAGGCTACTACTGCAAGTCCCCTCATCTTCCTATATTGTCACTTTCACAGTGAAAATTAAAATTTTACAAAAAAAAATTTAATCAACTTGTACCTTCTTCTATCGCTTTTGTTGTGAGATCTGACCTTTTCTTGTTCCCAAATTGTCTAAAGTTTCCAATGCATTGCTAAAAAATATCCCCAAAATCATAGGCTGTCTATTCATCCAACCAACTACACCTTCCTACTTTCATTTTGTTAATTTCATCCTCTAACTCAGTCCTTGGTTGAACTTTGTTGTCTCCAGGCTACTCATAAAATCTTCTTCTACTTCATCACATGTGTTCATCACCGTTAAATTGTTATTCCATTATTGCAACTCAACTCCCTTCATCTTTTCCCCCAACTAAGAATTTTATCTATGCCTTAGCTTCACCTGCAACAAATTCCATTTCACCCTCTTCTAAATACTTCATATCTAACCCTTGTCTTCCTCATCTTTCGATAGCAGTTTTTTCATCATCTCTAGCTATAATTTTATTTTAGCTACTTCTCTATCAAGTTTGTCCTGACTTGATCTATTATGGCTTCTCTCTAAACCTTTACTATGACTCTGAGTAGTCACAAATTTCCCTCTTCTATGAGCTTATCCCTACTCATGGTGATCTTCACACAATCCACTGCAACAAGCTGACTCCATCAACCTATTTGTAAATACCATCCTAAGCTCTTCCATGCCTAGTCTTCTCCTAGTATTTCTACTCACTACTTCCTCTAGAATCTTCATCTAAGCACTCTTTTCTCTTCTGGATTCTGCATGCAATTGAATCATTTTCTTCCTATGAGAATTTGTGGTTCTTCCTCTCTTTCTACGAATTTGTGGTTCTTCCTCTCTTTCTACCACAATGTTCCTTTCCATCATCCTCAATTACAAACATTCATCACTACTACTTGTAATCAACAATTAATCCATAATTAACTGGAAAAAAAAAATTCATTTCCCCCTTGTTTAATCTACGCGACTATCACTGTAGAATTATTCTCACTGTTGTCATCTATTTGTTGTTGTAGACCTCCAAGTTCAACACCATTCTTCTTAGTCATTATCTAACCATAACTCTTGTCATTTTGACTTTCTTGTTGCAACTATTTTACATTATTGAGTTTTGCTCCTTCTCCTTTGACATAGCTTACCTTCTATGGTAACTACTACCAATGCAGTCCTACAAACACAATTCTTTTAATGACCAAATTAGCATAAACATCATATTCAATTTTGTAAGATCTATAACAAGAGCTGATCTTCCACTGCTTGTTTAACCAATTCCTTTCTAACTAATACACTTGTTTTCCTCAAGATAATATCAACTCATCACACCCCTGTAATAACCTCACTTACTATTGTAAGTATCATTTTCTCTTCAGCCTCTTTTCACTATTAAGTTGTCTTCAAACATGCAAGCATCTCCACTATCTAATCTTTGTTATTCTAAATGCATCACTGAAGAGTAATTGATTCTACTTCAAGGAAAAAAACCCTCCACTATTTCTGCACAATACCTCATAATTAGAAAACCCTAATTCAATAGAGATTTACCTCAATCTGTTGTAAACTCCACTTCCTCCAAGATCTTCTTGTATCTTTCTCCAAGAGCTGTAAAGTTGAAAGCCTTATGTGGCTCTGACATTCTCCAAAAAACATAGTGGAGATCTGATGCCGCTTAATGAGAATAGACCTATCAATTTTCCTCGATTGTCTCCCAATATGCAGGATAAAACTCCCATAAGCATAAGTCTATTTTTTTCTCTCAATTCTGGAAATTCATAAATTAATTAAACATATGTTGTCAAAATAAGAATGAATATTTCATTTTCATATTGCAATGATATATTTATATTATATATATATATATATATAATATTATATATATATATATATATATATAAATATAATATATATATATTATATATATATATATAATATATATATATATATATATATATATATATATAATATATATATATATAGATATATAATATATATAATATATATATAAAGCCTTCTAATCATGTTCATTCACCTCATTCAACTCCATGTGGTTCACTTGTCAAATGATACACTAATCAGGCCAAACTGGCTTCAAAAACCTAAACTCGTAGTCCTAGAAAATGATTGTTGTAGGCACTGTGAAATATATTTATAGCATGTTGATGGTGCTAGACCCACCAACATGTCAGGGGATAGCCCTAGTAAGAAGTCCCAATTAGACCTCAGACCATTTGGTGTAGGAGTCCCAGCAGTGGGTCATATGGTAATGCCCTGACTGCAGTTTTGCGCAGAGGCAAGTAAGATGTACCTGTTGGTATCAAGGGTGTGACAACTGCAATAAGTTAAGGAAGGTGCATGAGAGGTTCTAACACACTGAGGGTGAGGTGAGTGCACCCCTTGGAAACCTGTAATAGTATGCGGCTTGGAAGGGAACACACTAGCGAAGATACATCACAACATGGAAGGTAAGTTAGCGAGCAATCCAAAGTGATGGTTAAACCAACATCACATTTCAGAAGTATTCATACATACTTATACATAATAGTCCATGCATGCATGCATAAGCAAACAAATACATATGTTATTTAGAGTAAAAAAGATTTCTGGAATACAATACAACATATGCATGAAATGTGATGGCTTTGTTATATTAATAATTATAAGTTCCAGCCATACAATACATCCATGTCTAACGACTAGTTCTGATAGTGGAACATTACAGCCACAACCACCTGCTCTCCCAAAGAGATATACTAGCTCTACGCAATGGAGAAGCCAAGGCACATTACAATAATGTCCAAGATTTCTCTAAGATACTCCTATCCAAGCGTGGCTAACTAAAAGCCTTTACAATGAGTTATGAGGGCCTATTTATAGAAAAGGGTGGGGTGGCCTTTGACATTCCCCTTTGTGACAGTTCATCTATGCTCATCACTCTTCATCGACTCTATGACTGTTACATCCAACTATCGACACTTAAACTTACACTTGACAAGACGTTAAATTACAATGCACATGTACCCATGTGAGACAAATGGCTTGAGCAAGCCATGCAAGACATCATTATGACTCAGAAAACTGTGGGAACTCCAAATATTCCACATCCTTGCGATGATCGATAGTAGTGAACTGATGCCAAGACCAATAGTTTGTGATGGTGTCCTTGTACTTCAAGGTGACATATTTTTGGAGCTTGACTCTTGCCTCCATGGAATCTGGGTACACTACTCAGGTGCCTCTGTCCAATGCGTCTGATAGAATGCGCATCATTATCTTCAATGCAGCTGGACCATCAACATACTTGTGCATGCTGTCTATACTGATTAACAAGTCTAGGCTAATGGCTATGCACAACAACTCGTCAAAGTATGAGTCAAGTTGTAGTGGGACCTATGCCTTTGCCTTCACCTAGTTGAGAGTCCTGATAGATGGGATCGCGTGTGTCCACACCACAACATCCATACTCTTGAATACACGTTCATGGGAAGCTTGTAGACTAGTGATGAGTTGCAAGAGCTCTTCATAGTTCTGGATCTGACTCCAAAAGCATGCCTTCAACTCAGCTGTTGTGGGCTTCATCATCTTAGGCAAGTGAAGTGGGTCTCCCTTGTATCTCATCTTCCATGTTTGCATGTAATCAACAACGGCATGCACATTCGATAAGATATGTGCTCTTCTAGCACATCGCTGTTGCCATCTGTTGAGATGGACGACTGCCTTATGCACGGTACCAAACTTGGAATACAATTCCTACATAACTATGTCAAGGGACAATACTTCATCTAGTATTTCCTTCTTCAATTCTGCTCTAGCGAACGCTATAACCAACTCTCCTCCTTTCTTGGCCATCTGTAGCTCCTTATCCCTTCACTCATTCTCAGCTATCAGGAAGTGAACACTCAAGCTAGTGGCTTCAACATATTTTCTGGTAGCATCAGCCAATGATGTGGGATGTTTGCACACGTCAGACATGATCACTTGTTCCTCGAACTTTGCAAGAGATGTATAATATTTCGGAGTTGACACTCTGCGAGATTACACAAATTTATGTTGAGACTCATTGAATGAGATGTTGTGCATCTATCCTTCTGGCTAATCTCCAAGGATCTAAGTGTCTCCTTGGTCTCTTTGGACTTGCTCATCTTCTAGATGTGGTGAAGATTGTGGGTTGACCTCTTGGTGGTGAGGCATGAAGTTGATGTCTTTCTCTAACTCCTGTCACTCCATATCTGTATCCATCTATTTGAGTGCTCGCTCTATCTCCTTAGCGAAGTCATGCTCCTACAATGGTTCACCCTATTTTCCTGGTGCTAGCGATACTGATGAGTCCACTACTTGTATGGGAAGTGTTTCATACGTCTGTACATGTTTCGCCCCTACTATACCTGTTATTGTTACGCTTCCCTCTCTTGTTTGTGTAGCTCCTATTCCTTTTGTAGTTGCTCCTTCAACTCATGCAACTCCTTCTCTATTTCCTCCATTCTCCATTTCTCTCTCTACCTTTGCATGTTTCTCTTGTCACGTTTTTACCTCTTTGACTCTATAAGCATACTTGCTTTCTCCACAAGTGGATCTGCTCAGAACTTGTAGCTTTTCTCTTCCTCCATGTGATCGACAATCCTTCTCTTGTCCTTGTTGCACGGTTGTATGTTCACCTCTGCTTCTGTTGCTAATTCTGGTGCTCTCTGGGATGCTACTTTGCCACCCATTCCATAGCGAGGTTGAACGGTTCATTGATTCTAGATGATTTGTAACAATATCTCCATGGGTCCTCCTCCACCCAATGAAATACCCGGTGGATCCAGTTGAACTATATTCTCGCACAGTGATCTTTCACAAGACAATGTGAGTCATACAGATTATAACTTCAGAGGTCGAATGGATACTTCTTCATCTTCTCTGCTTCGACATCCACATGCTTGAAACTTCGTATCTTGTATAACCCAATCCGCAATGGAAGAGCAGGCCAAGGTGCCTTCTTCTTCCGGTGCAGCCTAGGTGTCAATCCTATCGAGATGTGATATTCTACTTCCTATATGATGAGTATGTAAAAGGAAAAATTCGGTAGAACATGCAGGGGCTTCTCCATGTTGTACATCCGTATGAAGGTGGTGGACAGTGAGGCATACCAATTAGCTATGCCTATCAGTGCCTCCATTGTTGCCCTCAACATGCAGGGGGATCCTATTCAAATATCATCTTGTCAACCAAGGTGACAAAATGATTGGACAACCCTGTGATAACTCCTTTGAAGTTCCATTTGGACAACATCTTATAATAAGTGTTCACAACAGTCTTCGTCAATGTCCATGCCCACTTCAAGCCTGGGAACTCCCGTCGGGAACAAATTTCGTCCAAGATGTAGGCAAACATGTATATTTCTGCTTGCATAACTTTGGGAAGCTTTCAAACCCTTTCTACTTGTTCCTTTAGGTGATGAACCAACATGCCAAACCAGTTACATGCTTTGCCTTCTCTGGCTAGTTGGGTGCCATCCTGAATCTAGTCGGCTCCTTCACCCATTTCTTCAAAATGTCTCCGGAGTTGGCATTGTTGTTGGGTAAGCTAAAGGGTGTCTCCATGATGGTCACGAGCTCCGAAATCTGATACATCTCATCATAATCTTATGCCCTGAAGGTAGCAATCTTTGTCCCATTGACACTACTCAATGTCATCATCTCAGGATCAGTGTGTGAGATGTCCAATGTATCATGTCTATGCATGGGAGCACGAGATACCTGCATGCAATCCGGTACAATCCAAACTTGTGGATGTTCACATATACTTGGTGGTCTTCAAGGTCTTCCCAAAATGTGCCTGCAAATTTGTCACTGACATCTTGCTATTTCAGCCTGATATCCTTGTCTACAATCAGTTCGGTATCTTCATAGATTGGTAGACTTACAAACACTCACTCAACTTCTGCTCCAGTTGTAGTTTTTTCAGTTTCCTTTGATCCTTCTCTCTTGGAGACCATTGATCCTGAACTACTAAGAGGCAGATGAACACCTACTAGATCTGGAGACAAAGCGACATGCATGGCAAGAAATCTATCAACGAAAACCAAAGCAAACTTGAGGAAGTACATGCAACATACCTAAGGATTGTCTACTAAGGATTGCACAACTTCTTCCAGGAGGCTGGCTGACTGGCATCCAGAACTACACAAAAGGAAGTCTAGGCTATCTAGGGAGGCTAGCTGGATGTTATAATTTTGTAATGTGCAATCCAAGCTAGTTGACACGTTGATGGAATTGCGCAATGCGCAATTTCAACTGACAATGGTTGTAAGCTCAGTGACTGCATTGCACAATTTCCTAGGCCAATAGTCACAATCGCTTAGAATTATGCAAAGCAAGCCTGGAGGATAGTCACTAGGAAGAAATGAGCATTTCCTGAAGGGAAGACAAAGCCTTCCCTCTCAGGATTGCGCAATGCTATCTTGGTGAGGCAGAGTTTAGGCCAAGGTTGGCTAGACCCACCGATGGGCAATTGAAAGAAAAATTGAAAGTGAATGCATGGTGATACTCTGTGTAAGCAGGAGTGATTGCTTGTGCATGCAAACAGTGAATGAAAGAATCAGAAAATGGAACAACATTCATGTGGCTGAAACGAGACGTCGAATCGACGATCGTTCATGAAAAATAGTTTCATGCATGTGACATGAGTGAGGTGCTAATGAAAACTAAAACAATGCTAGTACAAACTAGTATGCATGTAAATGACAACAAGCGTTCACAAAAATCAAGCAAACTACACTCACTTAAGTGAAAACATAAAAAGAAACAGAAATGCCGCAAAAGAGAAGTTAAGACAACTTACCTATGAATGGCTGAGCTGGATGTGTCGAAGAGTCCTGGATGTGTTATGGGATGTCAGAGCTCCAAGATCAATGTGATGAAATGAGATTTGAAGCATCAAATAAATAAGTTTGAAGCTCATGACGCTCATGACACAAATCTAGGAAAAAGCGACACTTGGAGGAAAGATTCTAAAATGATCTTTGCATGTAATCTCCAGTTGCTAAAAATAGATCCCTAAAATCTAGGGATGATTTTTGCATGTGACTTTTTCTCTTCTCAGAAAAAGCAGGCCATGCATGCAAGTCAAGTTTTCTTGGTCCTAGGTGGAATTGATCAACTCAACTCAACATGCAACAGTCTACTCAGCTCGAAGGAAAAAATGTGCATTTTTGGGAGGGAGATGGGTTGCCTGCCCAAGAGATTTGCATAATTTATGGGTAGAGTAGCTGACTATTGCCCAGGATTGTGCAATTCCTGGGTTGAACAGTGTTGTTGGGAGGAATTGAGAAATTTTCCTAGTGTAGCTTGATTGGTATATTTGCCTAATTCTGAAGCCCAGCAGGATGCCAGATAGAATTGTGTAATTTCTAAAGGGAAGGTTGTTCCCCTCCATAATTGTGTAATTTTTTTAGGGAACTTCTCACCGTGCATCTAGACCAAGTCTAGAGAGATAGCCTATGAGGGGAATCCAACAAGCTTTGGTGGAGAGGTTTTCATTGTGCAATAAAAACACTAAATCTTGTGTACTTGATAAGGCAAGACATGATGCTGTGAAAGGTTGGTAGGGAGGCTCCAAAACAAAGCTAAGGAAAAATTTTGGAGGGTGGTTGTAGCCGCTACAAAACAACACAATCAAAATCCTATAGACGCTGTAAAATATTTTCGTAGTGCCCCAAAACTCTGTTTTTTCATATTCCAAGAAGCCGAAACGACTCACCCTATGCATGGTTGGTTCTCCATAATCATGATATCGCTCCTTAACCCAATAAATTATTTACCTACACCCTTCCCCATGAGGATTACAGAGCTAACATATACACCAATCAAAACAAATCACAAAAATTGTTGGACAACATTCCCAAAATAGGATACTTAGGTTTTCTATAAAAATGCTCTATTCACAATAAATACTACACCTTCATACTCCAAACCACAAAGAGAATTCCTCCATGGGTGTGGAGACAATTACGACACAAGCCCATGAACATCCACACAATGGTTAGGTCAAAATATTCAAATTGCTAATGTAAATCAGCTGAACAATGTACAACATAAACCATAGGCTATATAATTTCTCACTCAACTCTCAAACACACTATTTCTAACCTTATGGGAAGCCACAAACATATACAACATATCGCATTCCACTCTCAATGATCAAGACCCATGTATTGTGTTATCTATGCATTTTAATCTCAACACTTAAGACCCATCTATTTCATTATCTATTAAGCTATCAAGTTTGCATTGAGTTATTACAGCCTCTCAATCGCACCATGGTTTCCTTTACAAACTTTGCTACATCAATCACACACAAATGAAAAAACACAACAATGGAATATCCCATGCCCAAATTCTTGATTAAAATCAAATTTACAAGAACAAATAAAGGAATAAATATTATTGCAATAGTGTACAAACATAAATATATTTTATTCAAAGTCACACAGTTCATTAACCACATACAAACAGAGAAGTAAACAAATGTATAGGCATCTAAATGAATTGTTCGTTAATCAAATTAAACATAAATTAGCCTGAACAAATATACAAGGTGGGCATGTGCAACACAAGCCTATTTACCTCTGCCTCTTCTCCTAGAGCTGGACTTTCACCTCTCTTCTTCCACTGCATTTCTCCTATGTTGCATACACTACTATTCTCAAACATTATTCCTCTTTAAAAAGAAAGCTACATGGGATAACCAAGAGTCACAAGTGATGGCTCATTTCCCCTTCTCAAAAAATAAGGGAAACTGAAATTACATTTACATTAGGACATAATTCCTCTAAATAACATAACTCATTTCCAACTGTGAATATTTAAAAAACATTTAAAATATTTCCCACATCATCATGTGACAATCCCATCACATTGGAAAGTTTTGGTAGAGTCTTCATGAAACTTTGTGCCCGAGCTATGCACCTGCATCAGGAAGAATGATGAAGAGGTTTGGACACTCATTCAAAAGTTAAAGCAAGATCCATGTACATTTGATACATTTACCTGGAAAAATGATTCATTGTGCTACAAATATCACTTATATCTATGTAATAATTCCTAACACAAACAAAAGATTCCTTTGGAACTGCACACCTCCCACTTAGGAGGGCACTCAGGATTTTAAAAACTGTTGGACACCTAATCCTAAAGGGTTAGCGTGGAAGCCGAATGGACAAAGAAGTCCAAGGGACCTTGGGATGTGAATCCCAACGGTCACCATATTGTACTATAAATGTACATCTATTGTTAATAAAAATGGCAATGCATGATTTATCTTTCTATTGTTTTCGCTATCCATGTCTGTTTAATATGGTATCAGAGGTATGATGAGTGGCCTGTTTTCCCTAAGAAATTGATCTGAGTTGCCTTGAATAGTGTTGGCCTAGTCTTCATTACCTGAAGAACGCTGCCTACCTGCCTGAAGCTGCATACCTAATTTCTGAAGGAAACGCACAGGGCCCAGAAATAGTTGTAACTCCTGCTGCTGTCCTGAGAGCTGCTCAGTCCTGAGCGCTACTCTGACATTGACTGCACTATAAGCGTTTTTCATTCAACGCACACTGCCTGACGGAGGTCGGAGCATTTCAATTCGAATAATAGCGCTGTCTGTTGCCCCGTCTGTTACGCTGCACCTAGTATCGGACAAGGTATGTAACGTTTGAAGGTCTGCGTGTAACACCTGCAATAAGAAATGGTATTTTGACACACCTCAATATTTTATTTGTCTGCCTTCCCATAATACACTGACCGCAAGTCTGCCATGAGTCTGCCATGATGATCATCATCTCCGCAGCGTTTTCGTTGTCCCATTTTTCATTCACAGAGAATCACTTGCCCTCTCTTCGGATTGTGTAAATAATTTCCATTGTGCACTGAATCATCCACTGCCTAAAAAGTGAAGAGCTCCTGGTTACTTAAGCGGCCAACAAAATATTCTCCATGCTCGTTGGTTTGTGCCGTGATAGGGATTTAACAATTTAGGAGCAGTGGGCAGTGGTTAATTTAACGGTTTCGGAGGGATTGTAAGAAGGTTGCCTTCCATTTCATCATGCCGCCCTGGCTAGCCCGAAGTTAAGCGCCAAGCCCAGAGTTATCAGTTAGTGCAGAGAGAATGCAAGAAAGATGGGAGCGAAGATGATCTTAATAGTGCGCAGAACGAATTGGTAATAGACTTTTATAGTGGTGTGAGGCGGTTGGGAAATCTACAAAATCTGTGGAGGAGTGCCTCCCCCTCTCCCTCCTTATACGACATCTGCATTCGCCTCCAGGCAAGTCCGCACCGAGTCCGTGAGCGTTAGGGTCTCGCCAGGTACTATATCCATCGGATCTGGGAACTACCAAAAAACATTCGTAGACCCTGAAAATATACACGAAATCCCATCGAAGCTCTCTGACCCGGTTTGATAATCCAGAAGGCCCTGTCCGGTCCGGTTTTCACCCATCCATCCTTCTCTTCGATGTTTAAATTCGGCTTGATTTAGTTCAAGTCAAGTTTAATTTCGTCAAACTCTCGGAAGAAACAGAAGAGTCTATGGAGGCGTCTCGAAAGCCTGATGGATGATTGATATGAGGCCATCAATAGTGTTGCATCCACGGTTCTCGAGTGCTCAACGTTTTCCCTCCCATTTTTTCTTCTCTCAGTATCTCCGAAACGTGTATTTTAAGCTGGCCACAGTGGAACCCCATGCTAATTCGGCCTTATCCATCAGATCTCCAATTGTGTAGCTATCATATGGTATTATCTGGTTTGGCCAGATTGTGATGTTTCAAAATTGAACCAGAATTAATAATATTCCCCTGTGACATCAACGGCGAAGGCGAAAGAAAATTAATTTGAATGAAAGGCTGACGGATTGGACCTTAGGTGAAATCGACCTGCGCAGCATGAGTTTGGTGATGTAGATCGGAAGGTCGAGAGCTGAAAAGTGAGAGGACTGTTTCTCTGCCATTGTAATTTTTTGCCAACATTTGTGGGAAGCCCATTACTCTTAAATTTATTCCAAAAGATAAATTTATTCCAAAAGAGTTACATGTAGCAGAAAAAATGTTGCCCATGAACGAGGATGCAAGTTATTAATATTGGAAGGCTTGAAGTCCGAGGACCTTTCTTACACCATCATAGCAATTGGCTGGAATAGCACCACCGTGGAGTAGCTGCATAGTCGTGTGACGAGCTTTTCAATTTCGTAGGCTGTTGGAATTCAAGATCTGAGCTGCTAGTGGGCATTATTGGCTTATCAATGTTTTATCTGCATTAATCACAATTTCTCCATCTGGTAGATTCATCTGGTTTTGTATCACAATCCAGATTCACAGTTATTATTGGAGTTTATGGAGACTTGTATGAGTGCTTCTTTTAGTGGTACTGAGATTCTGTTATTATGCAACAATTAAAATTTAATATTACAGATATTCAGTCCTGCTCAAGCCTGTTATGGTTCATATTTTTTATGCTAAAGGTTTCCCCTTTTAATGTGAAGTGCGTTGGAACTTGGTGCAGCCGGTAGTTAATTGTCTTACAAACCATACGACTGAAAGAAGCAAATAAGATTTTTGCAATAGCAATCATTATCAATTTTCATTCCTTTTTCTTTAAGGAGGCTGTGGACAGAGTAGTTTATTTCCTATAGAAATCAGTTGGATCACAAATCATAGGTTTTTTAAAGAATACACCTACAGTAGGCCATGAACCCACTTGTTATGAAAACTGAAACTCAATAAAGCAGTGTAATTCTTGTTTGAATATTGTGAAAATATTGCCAGTGGGTGAAATGTCTTAAGATGAAGATTGGATCAGCATTATGAAGTGAATTTGAAGCAATTTTGAAGACATTTTTTGGCAGTCATTCTAGGAGTAGTCTCTTGTAGATATTTTACATGATTTCCATAGCAGCCAGATGCTCTGAAGTTTGAAGTTGAGGACAGCACTCATCTTCACATTTATATATTTTTTTGCATTGGTCCTGCTCCATCAACCACTTTCGCGACATTGTTGCCACTTGACAAGCCCTTACAAGATTTTGTAGTAAGAGTACAATATTATTTTTTCTGTTGCTATTGCCTCAGTTGTGTTTTTTAAGTGACATTGAAGAAAAATGGCCAGAATCAGTGAAGGAAAAGATTGATTTTTTGAAGCTTGAATCACAGCTGCAACAAGAAGAGCTACATCAAAATAGACACCATTCTGAACCTGTTTTTGTTCCGAACATTGAGACAACCACCCATGAGCAGCATGTTACAGTTCATTCAGATTTAGTACCAAACAAGGCAGCAGTTTTACATGCAGATGCAGAAACTCAATCTGCACTTCCCAAGCCCATGATCAGACCTTGGGAACAACTTGTCCACAACAAGCACAGAACCGGTCTTGGATATGACAAGGACTTGTCCTTTCATATTCCAGACTATGCCAAGCCCATTCAGTTTCAGAGTGCTGGTTTCATTCATGACAGTTCACCTGCTCCTCATGACAGTTCAACTACAGCTGTTCCAGACTCTGCTCCTCTTCCACAACAGCAACAACAACAACAGATCGTGAAATCCCAACACTGTGATCGATTTGGCCATCTGAAAGATCACTGTTTTGATCTTCATCCATGTAAGCACTGTCATAAAACCAGTCATTCTTCACACAGATGCTTCAGCAACAAACGTCCCGCAAGAACAAAGATTCATCTAGGATGGATCGCTTCTTGGCAATGGGCATCAACAACCAAGAAGATATTTAAAACACATGTCAGAACTTGTTCCAGAATATTGAACAGTCTTGCAGTTGAGTTTTCTCCATCTTCTCACCTTGTATCTGACAGGGGGGGAAATGATGGTCATCTACAAGCTTCAAAAGCCACATCAAGCGAGCCTGAGCCACAACCTGCCACACCAGTTTCAGATTTGTAGCCAAAGACAAAGATGCCCGTGACCATGCCTTCAGTTGGCAATCTGGGACACTTCCTCTAGCAGAAGACTTCAGCTTCTTGCCAGCTTTGGAAGAGTTCCGGGAACAAAATTGAGAACACTTCCTCTAGCAGAAGACTCCAGCTTCTTGCCAGTATTGGAAGAGTTCCAGGAATTGGATTAAGCATTCCAGAGTTGTTGGTCATCCTTAAACCATCACAGGTTGAGACTTCCCTTTTCAGGTTGAAGTTTTACCTTTTTATGCGGGGTGAGACCTCCCTTTTATGGTTGAAGGTTTCCCTCTTTAAAACAATAGGAGCACTTCCTCTAGCAGAAGACTTTAGTTTCTTGCCAGTTTTGGAAGAGTTCCGGGAACTGCACTAAGTGTTCCAGTGTTGGTATCCATCCTTAAACCACCGCCCTATTATACCAACATTTCAGAGAACACATTCAGCATAGTGCTGCCATGCATATTTGCAGATTTTGTATTAAAGCTCTTTTCTTGGACTCATACATAACCCTTCGGATTAAGGGGGGGAATGTTGGACACCTAATCCTCATGGGTTAGTGTGGAAGCTAAACAGACTAAGTAGTCCAAGGAACCTTGGGATGTGAATCCCAATGGTCACCATATTGTACTATAAATGTACATCTATTGTTAATAAAAATTGCAATGCATGCTTTATCTTTCCTATTGTTTTCGCTCACCATGTGTGTTTAACATGACCAACGAGGTAGTTTAAGAGCTGCTGCAACATTGAAGACTTTTGACCATAGATGAGCTACGCCAGTAAACATTCATCTTGAGCAGCAACAGAAAAAGTCAAATATTCCAATTCTTCCCATGAAAACAATTGGGTCATTCCCAGAGATAGTTGAAT